>CAXIWF010000582.1:0-65339 GCA_964036045.1 Eutreptiella sp. 'Long Island Sound 2002' | reverse complement strand
GGCAGATTGGGAAAACCTGGCACTGACTGGTGTCAGTCTCGATGTCCTGTACTGAGCTGAAAATTAGTAAAGCTCAAAGCCCCTTGATTCTGCTCAAGTCTTGCGCTCGTGTCTTTTTGGTCCTGAGTGAAAAAAAATAGAAAAGATTTCCAGTTGAAGAGTCAAGCAAAGAAGGCTCAATGGATCTCTAAGGACTCCTTGTGCATAGTGCAGTGCCCAGCCTCTTGAGGTCGTTCGTTCATTGCTGATGGAGAAGGGAACAGGGCATACCTGCAGAGGGTTGTTCGTTCGCTGCATGTTGAGATGGGGCATCCTGACTCGGCGACCATGGCACACATGTTTGCGAGGCGTTATTCTGGGAGGTCTCAGAAGCCGGTTCTTGAGGTCCTAAAAAGGTTTAAATGCGATTTGTGTGAACATCACAGGGCAATACCGCAAAGGCAACGAACGGCATTACCTCGTGAGCCGTTGTTGCACCATACTGTTAGAATAGATGCGTCGCTTCTTAGGCAGCACCGTGTTTTGCATATTTGTGATCTCTTCTCCCGGTATTCGCACGGACCTGTTCTGCAGTCAAAGGAAGCAGCGGATGTTTCAAGGGCATCCTCTACCGGAAATTGGTGAGCTTGCCATGGTTATGAAATTTAACAAAAGCGTTTATGGTTCGGTGGATGCACCGTTGCAATGGTATGAAGCTCCTAATGAGGGCATTGTGGCGATTGGTGGTGTACGACTGCCGTATGACAAGTGCGTGTGGATGTGGTATGTGGAGGATGATTTCCTGCTAGCAATGTTGTGTGCGTATGTGGATGACTTGTAATGTTCTACTGATCCATCGATTGAAGATTCGTTGTTGATCAAGCTGCGGGCATTGTTTCTTGTAGGAAAAGAAAAGTGGAGAGATTTTATCCACTGTGGACTTCAAGTATCAACATAACTTGCTGACAGCGGTCAGTTGACATCCGTTTTGGTGGATCAACGGACATACATTGATAAGATCGTACTGATGGAGATATCTCACTCTACTGGATCACAGGATTGCTGTTTTAGAAAGATGTCCTTGAATTATGCCCTAGGTCTTTTGATGTATTCCTGCAAGTTGGTTTTGTAGTTGAAAACCCCAAACCAAAGCAGCAAGTAGAGCAAGGACTGAATATGGATCGAATCAATGAAATCAATGATTGGTTTTAGAATCCAGTGTAACACAGAAGGGCTGCAGATAGACAAAGCAGGTATATGAACATAGATTCAATCACAAATGGATAAAGCAAAAGGTTTTATATGAAAATTGGTCAGACTCTAGCCTCAGAGGTTGCAATAGGCACTTCATGTGCACTCTTTTGGGTGAAATGGTGCTGGTTAGAACTGAGGGGCATAGATGTCAGGACCACACAGAAAATGACTTGGCCAAGCAACTGAATTCCGAAACAGTTACAAAGTAGGACCACAATAAGTGGTAGAATCAATTGAGTATAGGGGTCTTGGGGTGGGAGACCACTTAGGCTTAACCTCCAAGGCCCACAAGCATGGAATGCCTGATTTATTTTGGTATGACCTCCATGAAGGAAGGTACCTCCGCTCAGTTGAGTGGTAGGGGTGAACTTCATGGGGGGGGCTAGGGTCACAACCCTAGTTACTTTGAGAAAGTGTACTTTAGGCTACAAAAGAGAGATAAAAACACTTAAGTTTGTCTCAGCATCAACAAAGGGTTTTAAGGGGGGCTTAGCCTGGATCAAGCCCTCCAAGAAAGACATGGCAGTGACTTTTTCTTACTCCCCCCTGGAGTACTAGTTGATCAAGCTAGTAGGACCAAGGAAAAAGGCTCAAATATTCCCAAAATTACCTCAAAAAATGCATTAAACTTACCAAAAACATTCTCATCACTTCATAGAAGCCTATCACACTGTAGGGACCCTTGAAAAACAGTGTAATGTACCGTGAATGATGTCCCTTCGAAGGGGCATTCCTCAAAAGTCGCCGGCGTGAGGCGAAAACTTTTGGAAAAAAAAAGTGTGGGGGGCAGTGGGAATTGAACCCAGGACTCCCTGTCCAGAGCACATGTGTCTGTCCACTAGGGTACAGTCGAACGCTCTAATGCGGACGGTTATCGCCGTATAAACAACGTTTTAGTAAACGTCCTGACCAAGGGCCAGGGCGGAGCAATACTCCCAATGGAGGACACAAACCCCCAGGAGCTGAAAAAAATAGAAAGTGGAACCAGCAGGGAGTGATTCCTGCGGTTTTGCGGAAGGGGTTGCGATTTAGCAAGTGAAATCGTTGAAAATCGACGAAACCACGCGGGAAATTGTCATTTTTACACATAACTTAAAGTCGCAGACAAGCGCAAACGAAGCGGACGCCAAGAAAAGGGTTGCGCAAGCGAAAACGGCTTTTGGAAAAGAAGGTATGAGCCGTAGTTTTTAAAGTTTTAAAGAAAATTTTTGCACAGTTGCATCAAAATTTTTATAAACTTCAGAGTAAAGAATTCAAAATCAGCCCACACCACAGAGCAGTTCAACAACCCGTCTCTCAGGTATGTCTGTTTCACTTCACACTCACGCATTGCGTTCGTGTTGGTTGTTCCGTCAAAACGTTAGGGTTGTCAACGCTGTGCTCGTTGGGGGGTCGGGTGTTCATCTCTCGTGCTCTGCACAGGCGAAAGCAGGAATGAAAGGTATGTGATGCGAATGGAGCGCGCAGCGCGCACGTAGGGTTAGAATATGCGCTGTGCTCGCGATGCATGTGCCTAATCTAGGCATCCACACGCTGTATCGCTTCACCTGTATCCCTAATCCACCCTTGTTTCCTTCTTCACAGGTAAGTGTTTGTACGTGTGCGGCCGTAGCGTTCAAGTTGAGTTGCTTAAAACGCTTAGGTTTGTTTTGTGTTCGTTTCAATGCGGCATTCGCACGATGCATGGTGAGTAAGGTAGGTTAGCCCAGGAGGAGCTCACCTCCTGGTTGAGTCTGTGGTTACGCCTCCCTTCCCTGCGTGCACATGATGCATTAAAGGGTAGGCCACGGGAATTGCGCACGGTAAACCTTGTTTAGGTTACCCAGAGGCTCCTCGGTACGTTCTTTAAGAGAACCCGAGGAGTTTCTTAAAGCTTGCTTGCTTGACAGGGGTAGCTGCATCTGCAGCGTGTTTGCGAACAGCGTATTATAGGTCACACTGAGAAGGGTATAATACCTGGAGTGTGGCTTGGTTCCACAGTCGCAAACGCCCCTTCATCTGCCTCTTTTGTACAGGTGGGAGAGGTTAGGGTGATTGGTGCACGCAGCAGCTGCCTTCGGCGGCTACCATTTTTCTGCCCCAGCAAAACAGGGGCGCTGATCACAAATCAAATCACTGTGCCTCAGCCAGGACTGGCGAGGACAGTTCGACTTCAACGACATCTGCGCTGTGCACGCAACGAGAGCACCCCTTCCCTCCAAGCCCTAGCAGGGGAAACGCGTTGTGGCGTCCCCTGTTAGGCCACAGCTGCTTAGGAGCGCTGTGTTCTCTCGTCCTTTTCACAGGAGGGTCGTTAGGACCCATGAGAACTTCACCTCCGCAACGCCAAGTAGAGTGTGCGTGTAGGAGTGGTAGTCCTGAGTGGGGGCTAGAGCCAGTTGCCCAGTGCTCGCCCACCAGGATGGTGCCACTGTAGGGTGTGTAGGACCTGTAGGGGGCGTGTCACTGTCCCACCCTTTTCCTGCAATTTTAGCTGGGCTGGTGGGCTGTGACAGTGGTTAGGTTAGTTTTTTTGGCCACATAGCAAACAGGCGTTTTGCATGCCTTCATAGCTTTTGGCCACCCCTCCCTGTAGTAGACAGACATCCCCACACCGCGCGATCGCTGCCATGTCGCGCGATCGCTGCAGAAGAAAAATAAAATTACGAGAAAAAGACGCACCGCCAGCAGAAATAAAGCGAAAAATCGTCTTTTCCGACCTCAGAAACCCCCCCAACAATTTTACGCCGCTGTTTGGCGAGGTCGCAAAATATAGGACACTCACCGAAAAAGACGAACAATAGAGTCGCGACGGCGAAGAAACTGAGCGTTGCTTGCCCCAAACCACCTAGCAAAGTGCGTGCCCTAGGCGCTAGGGACTTGTGCGCGCCCCAAAACAACCCACACATAGACAACAACAACGCCACCGGCCGCCGACAAGCAAGTATGTTATGTGCCACGCACCGCGAAAAACCAACGAAACAAACACAACGCGGAAAGAGGTAGACAAGGAGAAAACATAGGTAACGAACCGCACCACGGTGGAGATATACCAAGTACACGACCAAGCAATGCAAGCCCACTCATGTAGGAAATACGCGCGAAGGGGATCACAACAAAAAGAGCAAGAAGCCGCACATGTACCCAAGTATGTTGAATGTCGTGCATGAAAAATACACACAAGCAACAACAACGCCACCGGCCGCCGGAAAGCAAGTATGTTATGTGCATATGTGCCATATGTTGTGTGCATAACGCCGTAACAAGCGCAAAACAAGTAAAGTGATAAGCAACGCCAAAGTGCGCCGCCACGAAAAGCGCAACGAAAACCGCACCGGCAAGGAAAACCAACAAGAGGTAGCACCGAAAGAACGCCTATGCTCACCCCCACTCGCATAGGGAAAGAAAGGTATGCCCGCACGCGCATGCCCGGAACGCCGCAAGGCCAACACCGCCGCGGACGAGCGGCAAGGTATGAAGGGACAAACAGGGAGGAACAAAAAGACCACCGAGGTAAAGCACAACACAACAAAAAACAAAAAAAAAAAAAAAAAAAAAAAAAAAAAAAAAAAAAAAAAAAAAAAACCAAGCGTACACACGTGACTAGTGGGGTCCAAGTATGTTGCCACGCTACGCTACGTAACCGAGACGTGCCCACCGCCCACCCACACGCCCGCTTATGTAGGAGGCGAAGGGGAGCGAAAGGGAACAAAAGGTATGCCGCCGCATGCAAACGAATAGTAGACAAGCCACACACCGCCACCAAGAACGCAAGTATGTTACCATGTCGTGCCACGTCGCCAACCGCGGAGTTGCGTGGGTTAGAACACACAAGTAGCCACGGAGGGGGATAGGAAGAGCAAACACACAAATGGCATAGCGCCGGCGAGTGCCGGGTCCCAACAAACACACGTGCACGCACCCGTGTCCTATCCTCACAGGTCCCGAAGAGAAGCGTATGCTCGTGTCGTCCGGGCGTCCGGGCGTTAAAGTAGGGTTGTCTTAGACGCTTAGGCAAGTATTGCGTCGTGCCGTCGTCACACATAAGCGAACGCCCGACAAGGCGGGAGGACTAGAACACGTCAAGGTAGTGGGGAAAGAGGCAGGTATGTTGAATGTCACGCCGCGCACGCGGAACGGGCGACGAGAACAGGTAGCGACCAAAGGGGGGTGGAAACAAGCCGGGAGCAAATGGGGCGATAAACCTACACGCAAGCCGGTCGCACATGAATGTCGCATGACGTACCGGCCAGCTCGAGGTGCCGTGCCGCGACAAAACCGCCGCCGCCGCACGTTTGCTTACGCACCCTTCTCTCCCTACGCAGGTTCAAAAGAGGAAGCCCGGGCCGACAAGAAAAAAGACAGAGACACACAACAAAGCGGAGGCAGGGAAAAAGTGCATGCTAGGGAGAGGGGTAGAGGAAAGGGTAAAGAGCAACGAAGCCGCGAAAGGAACAAGGGGAAGCCAGCGAACGAGCAAGGGGCGCACACAGAGGAGGGGACACGGCGGGCACACGGCGAGCACAACACCGCACCGAGACACCGGAGAGGGGAGCACCGGGGGACCAAGGAAAGAGCAGCACCACACACCACGACACGCACGGCACAGGCACCACACACACCGCACACACCCAACGAACCCCGGCAACCCACCCGGCAGTGGGCGGGCAGACGGGAGAGGGACAGCGCCTGACTCCAAGCGCCCCTCACCATGGTGGAAGGCACCCCCCCCGGGGACGCCTTTCCGCCACCCCCACAGCGAGCAACGCCGGCCCGCAAGGGCGCACGCTGTGGGGCCGGTGCCGGGCCCCCACGCCCACACCGACCGCACCCGGGACACGCGGGTCGCGGAACCCTGGCTGCACGCTCCGGAGGACGGGCAGCCGGGGGAGGGACAGCGCCTGGCACCAGGCGCCCCTCACAACGGTGGAAGGCAGCCCCCCCCGGGGACGCCCTTCCGCCACCCCCACAGCGAGCAACGCCGGCCCGCAAGGGCGCACGCTGTGGGGCCGGTGCTGGGTCCACACGCCCGCATCGACCGCACCCGGGACACACGGGTCGCGGAACCCTGGCTGCACGCTCCGGAAGACGAGCGGCCGGGGGAGGGACAGCGCCTGGCACCAAGCGCCCCTCACAACGGTGGAAGGCAGCCCCCCCCGGGGACGCCCTTCCGCCACCCCCACAGCGAGCAACGCCGGCCCGCAAGGGCGCACGCTGTGGGGCCGATGCTGGGTCCACACGCCCGCATCGACCGCACCCGGGACACACGGGTCGCGGAACCCTGGCTGCACGCTCCGGAGGACGAGCGGCCGGGGGAGGGGCAGCGCCTGACACCAGGCGCCCCTCACAACGGTGGAAGGCACCCCCCCCGGGGACGCCCTTCCGCCACCCCCACAGCGAGCAACGCCGGCCCGCAAGGGCGCACGCTGTGGGGCCGGTGCTGGGTCCACACGCCCGCATCGACCGCACCCGGGACGCACGGGTCGCGGAACCCTGGCTGCGCGCTCCGGAGGACGAGCAGCCGGGGGAGGGACAGCGCCTGACACCAGGCGCCCCTCACAACGGTGGAAGGCAGCCCCCCCCGGGGACGCCCTTCCGCCACCCCCACAGCGAGCAACGCCGGCCCGCAAGGGCGCACGCTGTGGGGCCGGTGCTGGGTCCACACGCCCGCATCGACCGCACCCGGGACACACGGGTCGCGGAACCCTGGCTGCACGCTCCGGAGGACGAGCGGCCGAGGGAGGGGCAGCGCCTGACACCAGGCGCCCCCCACGACGGTGGAAGGCACCCCCCCCGGGGACGCCCTTCCGCCACCCCCACAGCGAGCAACGCCGGCCCGCAAGGGCGCACGCTGTGGGGCTGGTGCTGGGTCCACACGCCCGCATCGACCGCACCCGGGACACACGGGTCGCGGAACCCTGGCTGCGCGCTCCGGAGGACGAGCAGCCGGGGGAGGGACAGCGCCTGACACCAGGCGCCCCTCACGACGGTAGAAGGCACCCCCCCCGGGGACGCCCTTCTGCCGCCCCCACAGCGAGCAACGCCGGCCCGCAAGGGCGCACGCTGTGGGGCCGGAGCTGGGTCCACACGCCCACATCGACCGCACCCGGGACACACGGGTCGCGGAACCCTGGCTGCACGCTCCGGAGGACGGGCGGCCGGGGGAGTGACAGCGCCTGACACCAGGCGCCCCTCACAACGGTGGAAGGCACCCCCCCCGGGGACGCCCTTCCGCCACCCCCATAGCGAGCAACGCCAGCCCGCAAGGGCGCACGCTATGGGGCCGGTGCTGGGTCCACACGCCCGCATCGACCGCACCCGGGACGCGCGGGTCGCGGAACCCTAGCTGCACGCTCCGGAGGACGAGCGGCCGGGGGAGGGACAGCGCCTGACACCAGGCGCCCCTCACAACGGCGGAAGGCAACCCCCCCGGGGACGCCCTTCCGCCACCCCCACAGCGAGCAACGCCGGCCCGCAAGGGCGCACGCTGTGGGGCTGGTGCTGGGTCCACATGCCTACATCAACCGCGCCCGGGACACACGGGTCGCGGAGCCCTGGCTGCACGCTCCAGGGGACGAGCGGCCGGGAGAGGGACAGCGCCTGGTGTCAGGCGCTGCCCCTTCCCCGGCCGCTCGACCCGGGACACACGGGTCACAGAACCCCGGCTGCGCGCTCCAAAGGACGAGCGGCCGGGGGAGGGACAGCGCCTGACGCCAGGCGCCCCTCACAACGGTGGCAGGCACCCCCCCCGGGGGCGCCCCTCCACCACCCCCACAGCGAGCAACGCCGGCCCGCAAGGGCGCACGCTGTGGGGCCGGTGCTGGGTCCACACGCCCGCACCGACCGCGCCCGGGACACGCGGGTCGCGGAACCCTGGCTGCACGCTCCGGAGGACGAGCGGCCGGGGGAGGGACAGCGCCTGACACCAGGCGCCCCTCACAACGGTGGAAGGCACCTCCCCCGGGGACGCCCTCCCGCCACCCCCACAGCGAGCAACGCCGGCCCGCAAGGGCGCACGCTGTGAGGCCGGTGCTGGGTCCACACGCCCGCATCGACCGCACCCGGGACACGCGGGTCACGGAGCCCTGGCTGCACGCTCCGGAGGACGAGCGGCCGGGGGAGGGGCAGCGCCTGACACCAGGCGCCCCTCACAACGGTGGAAGGCACCCCCCCGGGGACGCCCTTCCGCCAGCCCCACAGCGAGCAACGCCAGCCCACAAGGGCGCACGCTGTGGGGCCGGTGCTGGGTCCACACGCCCGCACCGACCGCACCCGGGACACACGGGTCGCGGAACCCTGGCCGCACGCTCCGGAGGACGAGCGGCCGGGGGAGGGACAGCGCCTGACGCCAGGCGCCCCTCACAACGGTGGAAGGCACCCCCCCCGGGGACGCCCTTCCGCCACCCCCACAGCGAGCAGCGTCGGCCCGCAAGGGCGCACGCTGTGGGGCCGGTGCCGGGTCCACTGCCCGCATCGACCGCGCCCGGGACACGCGGGTCGCGGAACCTGGCTGCACGCTCCGGAGGACGAGCGGCCGAGGAAGGGACAGTGCCTGACACCAGACGCCCCTCACAACGGTGGAAGGCAGCCCCCCCCGGGGACGCCCTTCCGCCACCCCCACGGCGAACAACGCCGGCCCGCAAGGGCGCACGCCGTGGGACCGGTACTGGGTCCACACGCCCACATCGACCGCGCCCGGGACACGCGGGTCGCGGAACCCTGGCTGCGCGCTCCGGAGGACGAGCGGCCAGGGAAGGGACAGCGCCTGACACCAGGCGCCCCTCACAACGGTGGAAAGCACCCCCCCCGGGGACGCCATTCCGCCAGCCCCACAGCGAGCAGCGTCGGCCCGGGAGGGCGCACACTGTGGGACCGGTGCTGGGTCCACACGCCCGCATCGACCGCGCCCGGGACACACGGGTCGCGGAACCCTGGCTGCACGCTACGGAGGACGAGCGCGGCCGGGGGAGGGACAGCGCCTGACACCAGGCGCCCCTCACAACGGTGGAAGGCACCCCCCCGGGGACGCCCTTCCGCCACCCCCACAGCGAGCAACGCCGGCCCGCAAGGGCGCACGCTGTGGGGCCGGTGCTGGGTCCACATGCCCGCATCGACCGCACCCGGGACACGCGGGTCGCGGAACCCTGGCTGCACGCTCCGGAGGACGAGCGGCCGGGGAAGGGACGGCGCCTGACACCAGGCACCCCTCACAACGGTGGAAGGCACCCCCCCCGGGGGCGCCCTCCCGCTACCCCCACAGCGAGCAACGCACCAACGCACCAACGCACCAGCCACGGGACATCCGCACCCCGCCCCCTGCTCTTAGACACAGCGACATAGCAATGGCGGAACCCGCGGCACCACGCAAGACACGCCCCCGATCTCCGACGCTGGACGAAGCACACGAGGTCATCAGGGCGCTGGGACTCAGAGACGGCGAAGGAGACCCCCCACAAGAGGACGCGGGCACAGACTCCGACCTGGAGGCATTGCCGGAGCCCCCCGCGGGGGGCGCGCCCGCGGAACCTGCGCCGCCGGCGGGCAGCGTATCCGCGATTTGCCCCGCGTGGAAACGGGGCCATTGCACCGGCGAAGGCTGGTGCCCCAGACAGCACCCCCAGCCCGATGCCGACGACGGAGCGTTGCCCGAGGTGAAACCCGCGGCCGCACACGCCGCCCTACGCTACGGGGTGACGCAGGGCTGGATCCTGGATGAGACCGCGCGCGGCAGCGTGAACATCCAGGAGGCCGTCGACCGCGTCACCCACGCGGGACAGGCGGCGGTGGCCCTGCACACCCGGGGCCGCCACGGTGGACCCGCAGAGGGGATCATTGTGGATCCCTCGGGAATGGTGCTGGTCCTGGCGGCGGACATGGCCCGAGGGGTGCTCCACGTGTCCCGCGTGCGGCGGGCGTGCCCACAGTGGACCATCCAGGTGTACACCCCCCCGCGGGCGTGGCCCTTTTCCACATGGGCGGTGCTCGCCGTCATGTGGCACCTGGCACCAGAGGACGCCCCCACAGGGACCGCGGAGGACATCGCCCGGGACCTCCACACCTGGCCGGCCGACCAGGAATACCCCTGGCGCAGGCCCCGGGGCGGCCTCCCGGTGGCACCAGCAGCGGAGGGGCTCAGCCTCGCGGCAACCCTCCAACGGCACCCCGACAAGTATGCACGCCACTTCCTGCAGACGGGCACGGTCCCGGCCGCCCCGCCAGACTCCGAGTGGCGATGGGACGCAGGGGTGGCGCAACCACTGCCGGGCCCCTGGACCCTCCCGTTGTGGTACTTACCAATGGGCACCTTGGCCCACGCCACCCAGGCCGTCAAGGGGGCCTTCCCGCAGCCGCCCCTCCCCGGCGTGGCCCTGCTCCGCAGCCTGCAGGCGGGGGCTGCCTGGGTACGGTGGAGGGAAGGGAAGGGGCGCTCGAGCCCCTATTTCCCCATGGTCCAAGGCCAGGCGCTGATTCATGCCGAGGGCATGGGGACCGTGGAATGGGGGGCGATCGTGCCCGGCACGGCGTGCAGGTGGATCACGGCGGCCGCCCCACAGCCCATGCGGTCGCCGCCGGCGTGCCACCGCCTCCTACGGATGGTCCCCTCATTGGCCCCCCGGCACGCCTTTACAAGGGACGTGTGGAAGGCCGTACTGAGCCACACCAGGGAGTGGCTGACGAACCCGGGTACGCGGTACCCGCCGGGACCGGTGCTCGAACAGCTCACGGCCCCCACACCCGGGGTCCTCCACGCCCTACACAGGGCGTCGGCCCTCACGAAGCAGCTCAACGATGAAGTGCTGGACCTGGCGCTGGAGCCGCTGCGGGTGCTCTACCCGCAGGCACACATCCCGCCCGCGGGCACGTCCAACCGCCTAGGCCGCCTGGGGTTGCAGCGCCGCGTCGAGGCCGCGCACCCAGGAGGCGTGGTGGAACAGTGGCTAACGCTCCGCAATCCGTCCGCCGCGGAGGGCCACTGGTACCTGCACCAGCTCCTCTTCCAGCCACGGGCAGCCCCGGAACACCGCCGGCAGGACCCGTACCACACGCACCCGGAGCGCCGGGGCGCGCAAAACTACCCACAGCCAATCCCGCCCGCCCTCCCGCCGGGGCAGGGCCCGGAGGCGCTACAGCGGGGCCCCCCGCTCGACACCGCCACCACGGTACAGCAGTGGGGGGGCGACGATGCGAGCGGTACCGAACCAGACTGCACGAACTGCGGAGCGGTGGCCTGGATGGCAGCCTGCAGGCACCTCACCCGAGATACCACGGGACTCCGGCAGTACAGACCCACGGACCGCACGGCGCTGGCGTCCGCGGTCGCGGCCGTCACCATGGGTCCAGTGGCGGCGTGGCCGGCGCAGCTGCTGCCCCACGTCCCCTGCCGCGACACGCGGCCCCGACGGCCGGCCGCGACACACGAGCCGACGGCGCCCCTCACGGCGGAGCAACTATACGTCGTCGCGGCGGCTTTGCTAGCAGACGGCGGGGAGAGCTTCGTCCACCACCACGGCCCGGCGCAAATTGCGGGGTGCATACAAGGGCCCCAGCGCGATGCATCAGACCCGTGGCATGCCACACTCCGCGGGCGCACCCGCGTCTGGGGTGCGGGCGATGGCGCACCCCCGCCCGGGCCTAAGCAGGGGGAGGCGCTGGTACTGCAGACGGCAGGATACCAAGCCATCGTACACGGCCACGCCGGAGGGTACCGGTCGCACGTCCTGGCCGGAGGCCGATGGGCGGTCTGGCACAGCACCGCTAGGCAAGGGGCATTCCCGCCCCTGTCCCACGTCGACTGGCGACAGGGGCCCACCCAGGCCTACTACATGTCGGCGGACCCCTGGCCACTGGCGGTCCTGCTGCACACGGTCAGCGCCCCCAACAAGAGGCAGGAACCGGGGTGGGTCAACCCCCCCGCACTGGTGTGGAGCCCCGACCAGGAGGAGCATCTACGGGCCGCGTGGCAGGGAGACGCCATCAGGGCCACGGACGTCCCGGACCTCCACGCGGGGCCCATCACGCACGCCCGCCCAGCGGCTACCCTGGCGGTGGCCCAACGGGGGCAGCAGAACCCACAGTGGGTGGTCTGCATGTTCAGCCCGGCGGACGCGCACGTCGTCGTCTGCGACCCTGAACGCCTGCCGGGGCCCGAAGCCGTGATCCGCGTGGCAGACTGCACACGCATGATCATCAAGGCGCTGCGGGAGGGCGAACACCACGCCCTCCTGCTCCAGGTCAGGCTGAAGGACAACGCCCGGGCGGCGAGGCCGGGAGTGTGGCCGGCAGCGGCGCACCCCGCCGACCTGGAGCTCCAGCTGGCGGTCCCGACCACGGTGTACCACTGGCTACAGGCCTTCCACGACCTGCGGTGGAGGAGCAAACCCGACCGCCAAATCGGCTCCACGCACTGGCAAACGTGGCTGCAAGCAGACGTGCAGCGCGATGCCATCCGAGGCCTCGGGCCCGCGCCCGCGACGCGAGCCCTCGGTGCGGCGGCCCCGGGCCGCACGCTGGCACCACACACGGTGCCGCTGGCCAACCTGCCCTTCGAACCAGCGGCGGAGGGCGCCATTCGGAAGTCGGTGCAGCTCCCCCCGGCGCGAGGGGCCACGGAGCCGACGAAATGCCCCCTGTGTGCGGACAAGTACTACACCAGCGGGGCGATGCTGGAACACCTGGCGTGGCACGCGGTGCACGCTGCGGCCCCGGCGGACGGCAAGGAGGCGGCCGCCAACATCCTGCAGGGGAGAGCACGGAGGTCCCCGTGGCACGCCCCGTACACCCGGCGCCCCCCGCCCCAGGCAGCCGACCACGCAGATGGAGGTGAGGAGGCACCCGGAGCGGCCCCGGGGGCCGGCGGTGCGGCCCCACCAGGGCCCATGTCCATCCCCGCGGGGCTGGCCCCCCTGGCCCCCCTGACTCCCCCGGTCCCCCGGGCCCCCTTGTGGGCCCCGCTGGGAACGGGCTCAGCGGATGCGGCGCACCCAGATGCCCTGGCGGCACCAGCGAACCCGGCGGCGATGCCGACGCGGGATAGCTGACTCCAGGAGGACACGACGGGCGACGCCCTGTGGCTCCTCTCGTGGAACCTGCGCAACGGCCTCGTGCCGCCAGACCGGTCCCTCCGGGACACACTCCGGCGGCGCAGGGGGCCGGCGGCCTGCACCGACAAGGAGCACCTCATCACCGGCATGCTGCCCCAGGAGGGGGGCTTTGCCATCATGCTCCAGGAAACGGGGATCGCCACCAGGGCGCAGGAGATGCACGTGGCCGCGGCGCTCCGGGACAAGGGGTACACCGCCTACTTCAGCAGCCGGCTGGCGGAGACGGGGGCCACCTCCACCTCGAGAGGGGGGGGCCTCCTCACCGCGGTCAGCAGCAAGTACGTGGCGGAGCACGAGGTGCTCAGCTTCACGGAAATTGTCCCCGGGAAAGCCGCGGCCCTGGAGATCCGCACGGACGGGGGAGGCCTCACCCTCATCAACGTCCACGGGCCGCAGGCAGGTTGCTCCCCGTGGGCGGGACGGGCGGCGTTCTGGGCCGACATACAAATGTATGCCACGGCACGCAGCCTCGGCGGGAGACACCCGGTGATCATCGCCGGTGACACCAACATCTACATGGATGTCCCCGCCAACCCGGCCACGGAGCATTTCCGAGCGGGCTGGGAAGCCTGCGGCTTCCGAAGAGCCGCGGCGGGCGGAGAGGAGGACATGACCCCCACGCTCCACCCGTCCCAGCACAGGGTGGACACTTTCCTGGTCAACGAGCCCCTCCCGCCGTGGTCCCTGCGGGAGAGCGTCTGGGCTCGCGGCATGGCACACCCCCAGGTGGTCGGCTCGGACCACCTCCCGGTCCGCCTGGCCCTGCCGGGCCTCCTCAGCGCAGCGGGGCACGCGGCGATGCCCACCCCCTACAGCCACACGGAAGGCCGCCTCCTCCCGTACGACGCCGAGGCCGCGCCCGTCCAACACTGCCTGTGGGCGGCGGTCACCGCCGCGCAGGATGAACCCTCACTGGCGCCCTGGCTGGGTCCCGCAGAGCAGCACGACTACGGGTCCATGCCCGCGGCTGCGGTGGGCAAGGTGTTCGAACACCTCCACGCGACGCATGACGCCCTGGCGCGCGTGGTGGGACGCCGGCAGCCGTCTCCGGCGGGAACGGACCCGGCGGAGGGGGACCCCCCGGAGAGCGGAAAGCAGCTCCAGGCAGCGGTCCTCCGCTATGACACCCTGGCAGCGCGCGCCCCGGCAGCGTACCAGGCGGACGCGGCCAGGCATGGCGTCCGGTCCGAGGCGGCGCTCCGGCTCACGGAGGAACTGCAGAGTGTGTCGCCCGGGTTCCGCCCGACCACGCAGGGCCAGCTGCAGGAGGAGCTGGAGAGGCAAGCAGCCGCCCTCGAGGAGGACATTCGCCAGCTCCGCGCCCTCCTGGCGGCAGACCGCAAGCGCGCCATCAAGGAATTCTGGCGCCGCCACGCCCCCGACATCGCCCAGCGGTGGAAAGCCGTGCGGGGAGCCATAGAGGTAGAGGCCCCAGGCCCGTCAGGCCTCTGGAACGTGCGGGTTCCCAACACCCAAACGCTCCTCACGGAGGCCCACGACGTGATGTTCGCAGTTCGCGCCTTCTGGCGAGAACTGTATGACAAACGCCCGGTGGACCTCCCGGGTTTCCAGGCGGTCCTCGGCCGCCACGTCCCCCGGGTCCCTGAGGGAGCCTGGACACAGGTCCAGCAGTACTCCATGCAGGACCTGAAGTCCGCCCTGGACAAGGCCGATGGCAAGGCCCCAGGCCCCAACCACGTGGAGGCCCGCTTCATCAAGGCCCTCCCGGCACCCGTCCAGTGGCTCCTGGTCCACTCCTACCGGGCCATCCTCCGCGGCGCCCCGCCACCGATGCACTGGAGGGACGCGCACATCTGGCTCAGCCCCAAGGTACCGGGCTCTGCCAGACTGGACGACTACAGGCCCATAGCCCTGGGCCAGCTGGACATGAAGCTGCTCACGGGCCCCCTCACCCAGCGCATCACGGAGGTGCTCACACGGCACGGGGTGGTCAGCGACTGGCAGCAGGGGGCCCTCCCTGGCTCCAACACCGGCCCCCCGCTGTTCATGGCGCAGCGGCAGCTCCAACGGGGAAGGCCCAACTACGTCTTCTCCTTCGACGCCCGCAAGGCCTTCGACACCGCCCCACACGGCGCCCTCCACCTCATCCTGCGCCACCTCTCCGTGCCGCCGGACGTCATTGACCTCCTGCTCTTCCTCCACACGTGCGCCAGGCTGCGCATCGTCACGGCACACGGGCTAACGCAGCCCGTCTACATGCTACGCGGCGTCCGGCAGGGCAACCCCGAGAGCCCCCTGCTGTACGCGCTCCTCCTGGAGCCTCTACTCAGGGCACAGGGGCACCGCCTGCGCCCGCCGGGAGGAGCCGAGCACGGCCTCATCCAGGCCTATATCGACGATTTGCTGGTGGTGGCCCACACGCTGCAGCACTTCGTCGAGGGCGTGGAGGCGGTGGCCGCGTACCTGGGGATGATGGGCATGGAGCTCAACCCCCGCAAGTGCGCCATGGCCACCACGGAGGGGGTCCCGGGCCTGCAGCTACGCCTCTGCCCCCACCTGGAAAACCCGTGGCACTGGGTACCAGCGGCGGACTCCGTCCCCTACCTGGGACTCCAGCTGCAGCCGGACGGGGAGTTCTCCCTGCAGCGCAAGCACCGGCTACGCCTGGCGGCAGTGCACCACTGGTGCCTTAACACCCTCGCGCCACCGAAAGTGGTGCAGGACGTCATCCTGGCGATCCTCGGAGGGGTGACGCAGTACGTCGCCCCTTTCATCGCCGACGACTCCGACACTGCACGCCACCTGGACCACATCACGGTCCAGGTCGCGAAGGACAGGGCGCGGTACGCCTTCGACGCCTCGCGGGACAGCCTGCAGGATGACCGGACCCTGGGGCTTACACGGGTGCCCACGCGGTGCCAGCAGGCGGCGGTGGCCCTCGTGGGTACACTCGTCCACCACCGCGCAACCTCCGTGCGCGCGGAGGTCACCAAGATGTTCTGGGAGATAGCCGGCGCGCACGGAATATGCCCTGAGGTGCACTACCCCGTCCCGGAGTTCGCAACTCTGGCGGGAGGCGACTGGGTCCAGCGCATACCCCGGGCCCTGGCCGCCCTGGGAGTGGGGCTGTACAACCCCATCGAGTGCCCCAGGGCGGCTCATGTCCAACTACAGTCCCCGCCAGGCAAAATCGTCACGCTGCGCACCGCCAAGCTGCGACACCGCGACACGTGCCGCCTGACGGTGCCACACGCAACGCCGTGGCATGGGCACCACGGGCCACGCCACCCCTTCCCCGACAACGACGATCCGTGGCCGACGGCGGTGCGGGAGTGCCTCGACCAATGCGCCGATGAACACCTCCATTACTGCCGCCATGAGCAAGGGCCCACCAACCACCCCGGGTGGCGCGATGCCCTGGCCCACCTCTTCCACACCACCGGCACGCGGGACCCCCGCCTGAGACTCGTCCACCCCACGAGGGCTAAGCAGGACGCCCACACCGGCCCACGGGTGACCCCAGACGGCCTGCACCTCCACGTCGGGGGCTACCGCCGCCGGAACGGCCTGTCCCCCCCCACGCGGGGGGCGGCGTACCACCCGCCGGCGGCCCTCATGTACATCCTCCGCGACGTACTCGCGGAAAGCGAGCACCAAGAGCCCAACGCGGACGTGGCGTGGCCAGAGCCCTTACGCCCCCGGCCCCACGCGCCGACGCCGTTGTGGCTGGTGACCACAGACGACCAGTGCACCCAAGCGGCGGGACAAGCGCAGCTCCGGGCCGAGTGGGTGATAGTGCAAGTGGGGGCAGGCCAGCCCGAACCCCGTGGACTCCCCCGTGGCACCGCCCTACTGGTGGCTACGGGGGTGCCGCACGACCCACACATGGCGGTGCACGCGCTGGAGGACCGTCCGGGGGACACAGGACACTTGGTGGTACACCAGCGCGGAGGCCCGGCGTGGCTCAAGGAACATGTGACGGCGCTACGGTCCTGGGCAAGCACCATCGCCGGAGCGGAGATCCGGCTGCACGACCACCCGGCGATCAGCCCAGGCGACACCAGGGCGCTGAGCATGGACCAACTGACCCACAGCCACCCCGACGTCCGGTGGCACTCCACCGACCTCAACGCGGGGTGGCTCAGCCCCACCGGATACTACTGGATCCCGGAGGCCTGGGGACACACCTCCTCTGACGCATCCGGGGGCGGACCCTGCAAACACGCCACCAGCGTCGCTCTCGCCGCCGACCTCACCCGCACGTGGGCGGTGGCCATCTCGGGCACGGTGCCTGACGGAGAGGGGGTGGCCGCCTCCCTCCCCCTACATTACGGTGCACACAGACCATGGGTCCACACGGTGGACGCCGAGGTCATCCTCCACCTCCTACGGCACGCAGATCGCGAGCGAACCACGGGGGTCCCCGCGGGCGCAGCGAAGGTGGTCAACCAGATGCCCCTGAGGTGGCTCCGGGACGGCCTGTGCGCGCGGGGGCAACACGCCGGGCACCCGTTCTGGTACGTCCGAGCCACCTCGCACCACAGTGACGCCCTACTGCACAAGGCGGACTGGGCGGCGTCCCAGGACACCGTCTTGCAGAACACGCCCCCGGACCCTGGCCACGCCCAACTCATCGTCGCCGGCCGTGACGGCCATCTCGATCTACGGCCCCCCACGATGCGGGTGCTCGGCGAGGTCGCACAACGGGCGCAGACGGACCATGCACTGACGCACCGGGGACACACACCTCTGGGCGCGGCCCACGCCACGGCCTACGTCCACGCCCGGGACCTCACCGCGGCGGCCACCAACCGCCGGGCGCTGCGGGCCCGGGACGGCCACACGCCGGTGCAGCGCAGGCTCCGCGTCCGGAAGGAGCGGCTCTCCGGCGTCGCCATCCTCCCGCAGCCGTGCCTTTTCTGCGGCGGCCCGGAAGAGACCCCGGTGCACATGCACGTGGGCTGCACCCACTCGCGGCTCCTCTGGCCCCACTACCGCCAGGCGGTGCACGAGGCGGCCCGCCACCTCCCACCTGGGGACAAGGCCCTGTGGGTGGCCTCGTGGCGCTCCGCAGGCGCCACGTGGACAGAGGTGTTCTGCTCCGGACTGGTGCCCGAGGACGCGGAGGCGCAGCTCCGCGCCATAACCCGATACGACCCGCCGGGAGGGACCTCGGTGGACGACTTCCTCCACCACATGCTCCGGCTAGGGGACTTCGCGTGGGAGCTTCGCAACCACCGGCTGGAGCAACTCCTCCGCGACCCCCTAAGCGCGGCGGCCCGGGCGCACCGGTGGCTCACTGCGGCGGAGGGCGACCACCCTCCCCCTCCCCCGCGCCCTGACAAGGACTTCGTAGCCTCCCTCCGTGTTGTGAATGGCACTCTGGAGTGCCCACTCCAAGAGGGCCCCCACCCGTATCAGGACCTGCCGGGGGGGTTCTCGAGGCACCTGCAAGACGCCCTTTTCCCACCGTGGATCATCGGGCGCGGCTCCATGACCGCATGGGAGGCGCGCATCGTGGGAGAGGAGTGGGCGCGGGAGTGGGGCCGGTGGTGCGCCGCCACGCGCGCCCCGGAGACCCCTGCGCAACGATACGCCGCCATCCCGCTCCGGGGGTGGGGGCCGGACACCCGGCCGAGACCCACCATGGTCCGAGGGGCGGGACCTGACCACCTGTGGGACGCGGCGACAGGGGGATGGCTGCAGGCGGCCCCAGGGCCGCAAACGGGATGGGCTGGGGACGTATCCTCACTCGTCAGGACGCCCGTCCCGCCCCGCATCGTCCTTCACACTGCCAACGTGCTCCGGGCCACGGAGATACGCACGTGGGGACACGCTGCGGCCACCGTCCGGTGGCAACCCCCAGAGGACGGGGCCACCCAACTCACCGTGGCGCACTTCAAAGCGGGGGGGCCGGTATACGACGACGCCCTGTCCCGGCTGGGCGACACACAGGGGCCCTTGCTCCTCATGTTCCCCACCGGTATCGCAGCCGCGCTGCGCCAGGAGCTGGACGGCTGCGAAGGGCTGCGAGTGGGGTGGGAAGCGGTCGCGGACGGCACCCTGCTGGCCCTCCTCCACAGGGACACCGCGAACGGGTGCCAATGGGACGCGCTGACGCCCCACCTCACCGGGCGCCACGTGTACATGGCGAGCCCCCACCAGGGGCACCCCCGCCCGTCGTGGGACGACCTCATCGCCGCCTTCCACGACCACGGGATCCTCCCCGGCGACACGTGGCAGGAGGTCCAGCGGAAGACGCTTGGCAAGGACTACCGGCGCCGCGTCCGCGCCCGCTTGCTGGAGATCCGGGACCCCCTCCGACAGAGGTGGGACGACCTCTGGCTCCGCCATCTCGACCCTTGGTCGCCGCCCTCCCACCTCCCGCACACCTGCCGACTCTGCGGAGAGTGTGACACGGTGTCCTCCGCAGCAGCGACAGGCGCCAACAGGTGCGAGCGGTGCACCCAGGTAGCCGCGTGCCCCTGGCCCGAACCTCCCGCAGGTCCGCGCAGGCGCACAGAGGAGGAGGCCTTGCGCCGGCGCATCGAGGGGGCACACACCCCCTCACACGAACAGGCGGGCCCCGCGGGCGCTGCCCTTCTATGGATCCACGTGCACCTGCGGGACCCCACATCCATTGCGCACCTGTCGCACGTGTTCGCCCCCTAACCCCCACCCGCCGCCGCCCTTTGCAGAGCCCGCAGCACCATGCCACGCCGACGGGGGGATGGGCCGGGGCACGCCAGGGCCCGCCGCAGAGCGCAGGAGGCGGCCGTCCGGGGCCTGGTGGCGGACGCGGTGGCGGAGGCAAAAGGAGCGCACGCTGCCGCACGGTGCGACCTGGAGGGCAGTGCGAGGGCCTTCCTCAACGAGACCGCCCTCCCGGCCGTCCGCGCCCTGAACGGAGCGGGAGCCCCTACGTTGCTCCCGGCAATGCACCGGATCGTGAACGCCGTCCGGCCGGGGCTCATCAGCCCGGAAGCGGCCCTCTACGGGCACTGGATGGAGTGGCGCGAGTCCAATCGGTCGGGCCGGCCCCTGTCCATGGGGGACGCCCTCCGGCTGACGGGAGCGGGGTCTGCCATGTCCCTCCGCAGTAGCGCCCCAGCCCTGCTGCACGCCCTCAGGACGCGCTACCCCGGGGACGCGGCCCCGTACCTGAACCAGGCGCGGGCCACGTACCCGGGGGGAGTGTCCGAGCTGGATGCGGCGCTCCACCTTCTACACCCGCCGGACGAGGACCTGGAGGTGGGCGAGGTCACGGTGTTCGTGGAAGGCGCGGGCGAGGCGTCCGCCCGCCCCCGGCCGACCAACCCGGTGTATGACGGCACCGGGCCTACCCCCCCGTACGCCGTCGTCTACGAGGCGTTCCCCAGGGAGCCCACTTGGTGCCCCGCCCTCCCACCGGCGACGCACGCGCCCCGCGGCTGGGCTAACCCAGACCTGTCCCCCCCCCTCTCCAGGACCAGGGGTGCCCACCACAGGGGGCAGGTCCTCTGGCAAGAGTGCCCTGGCACCCCCCTCCTCCTCCTCGTCGTCGCGTCCCGCGGGGGCTCGGGGCGGATCCTGGGGATCACCCCCACCCACCTCTATGGGGCCACACCTGTACCCCGCCCCCCCCTCCCGGCGCCCGCGGCGCGGGACGGAGTACACACCTTCCTGCGCACACAGGAGGTCACCGCCGTTACGGGGGTCCATCTGGTGCGGCTGCCCCCGGCACCGCTCGACGACCCCCGGGGGCCCAGGGCCCTGAGCCCCGTCCCAGACTGGGAGCTGTGGCGCGACGCGTGGGCCGCGTGGCTCCCCCGCCTCCCCTCCCAATGCCGGTGGATGGCCGCGGACCCCCGGCCATGCGGGGCTGACGCCGCAGCCGGCCCCCCACCCCCTCCCCCCCCCCCCCCCCGCAGAGCACCACACGGCACTGCCCACGACACGGCACTGATGCACCAGGAGGTAGTGGGAGGGGCGCGCCTGCCACCACGCATGCCTACCAGAGTGACAGTAATGGCAGACTCCGATGGGTCCCTCGGGCGGGACGACCGCCACCACCGCCGGTCCCGCTCCCGCTCCCCCGTCTCCTCCCCAGAGTGGACGGGGGAGACCCTCGCGGAGCGCGAGGAGCGGAGGCTGGCGGAGGCGGCGGTGGTCGGACCGCCGCTGCCGGCCCGGGAACCTGGGCCAGCCGAGACGGCCGCCCCCGCCGCCCAAGCGGCCAGCCCCGCCGCCCCGCCCCGCCCTGACGCGCAGGAGGCGGAGACCGCGGCGAGCCACGCCGCGGCCCCGGCCGCGGCCCCCGGCACACCGCCGGCAAGGGGGGCAGCGCAGGAGAGCAAGCAGGGCGCAAGAGGGGTTGCGACGGGCCCTGCACGGGCCGTGGGCGCCTCGCCGACGGCCGCCGCGGCAGCAGCGAAGACCGAGAAGGATGCGCGAGAGTCTGCGACCGCGGCCACGGGCGCCTCGTCGGCGGCCGCCGCGGCAGCGAAGGAGAGTGCGGAGGGCGCGAGAGGGGCTGCGGCCCCTGGCACGCCGCGCAAGCGGGGGAAGAACCCCGCACGGGCCGCGGACGCCTCGCCGGCGGCCGCCGCAGCAGCGGCAGTGGGCAGGGAGAGCGAGAAGTACCGCGCCCACGCCAACCCCGCCCACACCCACACCAGCCCCCCCAAGCCGTACCCCCCCAAGCCCTTCCCCCCGGGGCGGGAGCGGCATGACCGCCCCCCGAAGCGCGAGCGCTCACCGCCGGGCGTCACGCTGCCGCAACTGCAAAGGCAGCGGGACGCCCGGCGAGTGGTCCAGGAAGGGCGCAGCGGCGAGGGGGAGGGGAGCGGCGGACGGAGTGACAGGCAGGGGGCAGGGGAGGGGTCGGGGCACGGGAAGGGCGCGCGGGAGCGCGGGCAGGAGGCCCAGGTGCAGGGGACGGAGCGAGGGGTGGTGGGAGAGCGAGCGGGCCGGGGCGTGGTGGACGAGAGGCGGGACCCGCGACGCGGGCAGGGGGTCGGGGAGGGGCCAGGGCACGGGAAGGGTGTTCAGGGGCGCGGGCAGGGTACCCAGGCGCAGGGGGCTGGACAAGGGGGGATGGGAGAGCGAGCGGGCCGGGGTGTGGGGGACGAGAGGCGGGACCCGCGACATGGGCACGGGACCGGAAAGGGGCCCAAGGGCAAGGGCAAGGGCAAGGGCAAGGGCCCCAAGGGACAGGAGGGACGGGGCACGGGAGCCCAGGGGGGAGGGCGGGGCGGGGGGAGGGGGGCAGAGGGCGGGGCACCCCCGCAGCCGGAAGTGCAGCCGGTGAGGTGCATCCCCCCCGGCATCCAACAGATGCCGGCACACCACACCTACCACCACCACCACCACCACCACCACCACCTCTACAACATCGACCCTGACGCCGGCGAGCTCATCCCCCCCCAACCCCCACGACACCAGCACCAGCAAGCCCCCCCCGCGCCGAGGGCGGAGCCGGCGCGGGTGGCCTCGGCGGAGGGGGGACGGGGCGTGGCATCGGCGCCGCAGGTGCAGGAGCAGCGAGGGGGGCCGGCACAGGGGGCGGAGGAGAGCCGGCCGTGGAACGTGGACTGGGGCGCAGTCCCGGACCCGCTGGGGGGGGAGACCCTCCCTCTGGTGGGGGAAGTGTACGGGTGGTTGTGCTGGGCCAACCAGGGGACCTCCAGGAGGTCGCGGAACCGGCCCTTCGATGCCGTGCTCCTCCGGAGGGACGGAGGACACCGGGAGGCACCCCCGGGGGGGTGGGCGGCACCAGGGGACCACGAGAGGGTCCTCAGGTCAGTGATCCGGGCGGCGTGGCCCGACAGGGAGCCGACGTGGCCGGCCTTCCTGGAGGGGGGGGCGGTGCTCCGCATCACGGATGCGGACGCCAACAACTGGCTCCCCCGGGCTCTGCGTAGCGCCCTCGCCCACTGGCGCTACCGCCGGCACAACCCGCCGCCGCCGCAGCCCCAGCCCCCACACAAGCGGCGGCGCAAGTGAAGGCCCAGACGGCGGGCACGGGAGGGGGGGATGGGCCCCCTGACCCACGCCCCCCCCACGGTGCGGCACGACGTGCGGGGATGCGCCGCCACCCGCGGGAGGGAGTGCGGGGGCGCCAAGCGCGGGGAGGAACCGGCTGCCCCGCAACCTGCTAACCACTGGCCGCTAACCATCAGCCACCCCCGGCCGGCCGGCGCCGCGCGGCAACGGCCGGGGAGGAGAGGGCCCCGGCGAGGGCCTGCGCGGGCATCCAGCACTCGGTAGGGGCTGGCCCCCGGGACCGGGGCCGCCATGCCGCCCCCGCCCCCCCCCAACGTGCACGACGGAGCAGGAAGGAGGCCGCGCCCCACATGACCCTCCCGTAACCACAGCCCGCTCCGAGGTGACGGAGGGAGGGTGTCAAGTCAGATGAGGCCCCCAGGGGGGCGGTCCACGGGCCGCCCCTCACCCCCCCCACCACGGGGCGGCACTTCAGCCCCGACCGCAAGCGCGCGCCGGAAGGGAGAGCACCGGCGACACGGAGAGAGCCGGGAAGGAGTACCACAGGCCGCCGCCTGGAACGAGAGCAGGGAGGCCGCGGCGCGACACCCCCCCCCCCCCCCCGCCCCCCCGCCGGCCCGCCGGCCGCAGGGGCCCCGGCCCCCACCCCCCGAGGCTGAAGGGACGGACCCCCCCGCCCGAGAGGGGAGCCGGAGTGTGACCCGCCCCGACGCCCCAGCCGCCGGCTCCAATGGGGGCCGCGAAGAGCAAGTGGGCCCGCGCCTGCGCACCGGGACGCCGCGCAGATCGTGCCCAGAGAAGCCGGGTGGGCGCGAACCGGAATGGTATGGGTGGCCACGCCCCCCATGGACAGCACGACGCCAAGGGACGCCCGCTTTGTTACCTACCCAGGGAAGGCGGCCCCGCAACCCGCTAACCACTGACCGCTGACCCTCACGGCCACCCCCGGCCGGCCAGCGCCGCGCGGCAACGGCCGGGAAATGAGGGGCCCCAGGGAGGGACTGCGGGAGGATCCGGCACTCGGTAGAGGGGGGCGGGGGAAGGGCGCGACCCCCCTGGCCGATGGCTGGCCCCCGGGGCTGGGACCGCCAAGCCGCCCCCCCACTCCCCCCCCCCCCCCCTCCCACACAGGCCCGGGAGCAGGCGGGGTGGCCCCCCCCCCCCCCCCCCGCACCCACCCCAGCTGGGGAGCCACAGGCGCGGCCCTCCGCCCCCCCAGGGCCGGGGGGGCGCCCCCACCCACAGGAGGAACGGCGACACGGTAAGGGCGGCGGCGGCTGGACCTGCCCCCACGGACCCAAACCGGCGTGCCGGAGCAACGCGCACAACGGAGCACGAAGGAGGCCGCGCCCCACATGACCCTCCCGTGACCACAGCCCACTCCGAGGGGAAGGAGGGGGGGTTTGCAGGTCAGCCGGGGCCCCCAGGGGAGCGGTCCACGGGCCGCCCCTCACCCCCCCCCGCCCCGGGGCGGCACGTCAGCCCCGACCGCACGCGCGCGCCGGAGGGGAGGGCCAGAAAGGGGTACCACAGGCCGCCGCCCGGAACGAGAGCGGGGAGGCCGCAGCGCGACACCCCCCCCGAGGCAAGGGGAATGGGCCCCCCCACCCGAGAGGGGGGCCGGAGTGTGACCCGCCCCCCCCGCTCCGGCCGCCGGCCCACAAGGGGGCCGCGAAGAACAAACGGGCCCACGCCTGCGCACAGGGACGCCGCACAGATCGTACCCGGAGAGGCTGGGTGAACACGAACCGGAGTGGTATGGGGGGCCACGCCCCCCATGGACGGCGCAACGCCAGTGACGCCCGCTTTGTTGCCTGCCCAGGGAAGGCAGAGGGACGGAAAGAGACAGAGCGACCCCCCGCCCTACAGTCAGTCGGCGACCCGGTGGTGCTACTGCCCGCCTCTTACCCCAGTGCACGTCAGTCGGCGATCCAACGCACCCCACCCAGCCCCCTCCCCAGTCCCGACCCCGTGCGCGTGGACTGCGCGTGGACGGCGCACAGCCCCACCCTCAAGGCAGGATACATAGCCGACGACACCCCTCAGCGGCGTAAGAGACTCCCGCGGACGAGGGCACCCCCCCGGGGACGCCCAGCCGCCGCCCCCGCAACCCCAAGCCAAGTAGGGGGGAACCGGGACCGGACCGCCCCCCCCCAAGCACGCCAGACGGAGCACGGGACCGGGGCAGGACACGCGGAGGGGCACGGACCACATGGAACGGCCCTACCAGCGCCCAGTGCCGGGACCACGCGAGATGCGCGCGCCACACCACCCAGCGGGGAGCGGACACCGCGAGAGCGCGAGCGCACACACACGAAAAGGACACGCGGGGACCACCAGAAGGGCAACCGGACCGAGCGCGCGGAACGCACAGACCACCTGGAATGGCGTACCAGCGAGCGAGGGTAAGGGACACCCGGACGGGACGGCCCGCCACACGCAACGCGGGAAACGCGGGGCGGGAAGGGGGAAGACGGGGAAACACAACACCAGGTACCGGCCCGAACCCCCCCGAACCGGCCGCGAGCGCCGCGCACACACAGACGGGACACTGCACCCGCCAAGGCAGTAGTGACGCACAGCGCCACGCCCCAACCCCTAGGCTAGGCAGCCACCGCGCCAGCCCAAGGGGGTCCCACTGGCGACAAGCCAGTAGCACGGGCCCGGCGGCGCCGGTGCCCCGGGCGACCACGCATTAGGGGGGCGACGCAGTGGGTAAGCGCCCGCGGCCACGGCTGCGAATTGATGCACTGACCGGGGAGTGGCGAAACGGGGACGCCGGGGAAGGACGGGGCTCCGAGCTCTGTGAACCCGGGGGACTCCGCCACCAGGCAGGAGGTGCGTCTTGGAGGGCCCCCCACTAGGACCCGGTGGGGAGGATATCACCTGGCCCGACCAGGTGGCCCCCCGGGGCCGAAAGGCGTCTAGTACCCGCAAAATCAAACCTCAAACCTCAAACCTTAAGCCTAAGTGGTCTCCCACCCCAAGACCCCTATACTCAATTGAATCTACCACTTATTGTGGTCCTACTTTGTAACTGTTTCTGAATTCAGTTGCTTGGCCAAGTCATTTTCTGTGTGGTCCTGACATCTATGCCCCTCAGTCCTAACCAGCACCATTTCACCCAAAAGAGTGCACATGAAGTGCCTATTGCAACCACTGAGGCTAGAGTCTGACCAATTTTCATATAAAACCTTTTGCATTATTCATTTGTGATTGAATCTATGTTCATATACCTGCTTTGTCTATCTGCAGCCCTTCTGTGTTACACTGGATTCCAAAACCAATCATTGATTTCATTGATTCGATCCATATTCAGTCCTTGCTCTACTTGCTGCTTTGGTTTGGGGTTTTCCACTACAAAACCAACTTGCAGGAATACATCAAAAGACCTAGGGCATAATTCAAGGACATCTTTCTGGGGTTACTGCTCAGTAAGGGGGTTACTGACCGAAGGTCAGTAACCCTTACTGACCCAAACGGGGGGGTTACTGACTTTTTTCAACTTTGTCCACCGAGGGCATACGGGCGGAGAGACACATGTCCTCCCCTATTTTGGACATGGAGAACATAAATATGCGCCTAGGTCCTAGCAATATTGGCAGATGTGGTAATGGCAGAGGTGTCCATTTTGGGGGGGTTACTATGCACCCCCTTACTGTGTTACACCCCATGGGTCCAAAATTGGTCAAAAATGTTTGCATCCAAAGATGTTCCTAGACCGCTTTGGTGCTCAATCGACCCATAGGAGCCCATGCAAGTTCAAAAGAACCCTTGAAATGGGCAATTTCTTGACCGACAGCTGGCTGTGTGATTTTTCTCTTTCCCGGGGGCTTACGTGCGGCGGCTAAAACCTCAAGACTAGTGTTCCATTCTGTGTCTTATTGTAAGGAGTGGAAGAGGGCGTTGGCGCCTTGTTGTCAACTATCCTCTCTGTTGTGTGGGGTTTCATGCGGCTGTGGTGTGACGGCCGGCTTCACATGATTGAGGTTTTTGAGGATATTGTGCCTCTGTGCAGCAATTCCTCAGGAACCTGCAGGGGCGGATCCTGGCGATGGTGGTGAGGATGGCGTGGTTACGCCACACACGAAACGTTCCTTGCATTCCCCTTTGGCGTTAGGGCATCAAGATTGGGCCCGTACGTCGAGTCTGTTTTATATGTGCCATGTGTCAGCCCGAGCCATGGTACCTTGCAAGGACCGGTAGCATCTGTATGTTGCATGTCTGTGGCATGGCGTGCTAGTAAGGCCTAAGCTGGCGTGGGGCCGAATCAGTGCCTGCAGGTGCAGCGATTTGACATGAATCAGGCTTATGCGGTGGGTATGCAGCGCTATTTGCGCGCGTATGCATGATGGCTTTACATAGTCTTGTCTTGCCCTTTGGGTGTGATTCTGCACCTTTTCCGTACGGTCGCATTCTGCGAGGGATGGCCTAAACATACTTGAGGTGCGGTGGCGAATTGATTGCTCGTCCACCGAGTGTTTTTGTTGGCGAACGGTAGATTGTTGTACATATACGGGCAAACAATGGGTGTGCCGGACTTTAAAGCAATGGCTAGATCGGCTTGGCGTCAATGAGCTACTCGGTCAATGAGCTACTTGGTGTCATGACATTTTGGAAAACAACACACGTCTTCTGTTTTTCATGTTCTTTCGCGTTTTTGCCTATTTTTCCCTGCTGGTATCTTTTTTTGGTGTTCTTTGGTGCTTTTCGGTTTTCTATGCTTGAATATGGTCGAAGCAAATCATGCGGTGCCAGCCCCAGGAGCCCGTTTTGCTGAGGTAGAGTTGCACAGGAAAATTGACGTTTGCACGCAGTTGCACTAAATTTTTGCCAGTTGCACAGAATTGCACTACAGTTGCACAGTGCAACCCCTGTGCAACCGCGCTGGCGCCGTCGTTGCGTCTGCCGCCGTTGCTGCTGCATTTTAAATTTCACGAGAAATCTACTGACCATTTGCCAGATTTGCAATTGTTTCGCAAGGAAATGCTATTTCCAAGTTCATTAGAACTACTTACGGTAATTTCAGCAGCGAGGACTTGATGAATGACCTTGTGGGACTATTTACCTCAACAGCACTGGGTACCGCCCTACTGGATCGCCTGAATGAACGCATTAGTAAGCAAAAACGATACAAGAAACCTGCAAAGGGCGCCATTCAGCAGGTTTATACCATTAACGAGGCTGTCCGCCTCGTTTTGGAGCTTGAAATGCCAAAAAAAAGATAATGTTTATTGCTATGTCTCTTTTTTGCGTTATTGATGCGTTGTGCAACCGCCCTTCGTGGTGTGCAAGTGGCCACTTGCACACTTTCGAAGCCATATCATTCCCATACATCGTCTAATGTGGTCATTCACTCCATTCGGCATATCTACATACTCTAACTTGCACAATAGGACACCCTATAACACTAGATTGATAAAAATACCGTGATAATGGCAATGTTACGCTTTGTGCAAACATGTGTGCAAGTAGTGTATTGCACCGTTTGCACACGGTTGCACTTGTGCAACCGCCAATATAAACCTTTTGCTTTCTAGGTACAAGAACCTTATCCGATGGGTATCCAAGCTTCGCAACGATGGCAAGGAGCGCCTCCCCTCAAATTGGGAGCACCCCTTTCCATCGTTTGAGGCAAGGAGGGTTTGGATGCAACGCAAAAGCTATGGAGCTCCCCACGTCCGCAATGACTAGCCGACACGCTCGTTGAGAAACTACGTCATGCAAGGGGTTGGGAGAATATTGAGAGACATGGTACTCACTATCGGAGGCTCCTCCTTGGGGCCGTTAAGGCATTTCCAAGCTTTCGCAAGGAGATTGCAATTTCCGCACTGACCTCCAAAATGGAGCCATTGGTGCGATGTATAAATGAAGTTGTGCGATGACACCTCCCCCATTTGTCCTACGCAAGCATTGCTCTTGTGCATGGCGCGGGGAGAGCCCCCATGAACCTTCATACTCATGGCAGCGACGGTTGTGCTCTCACCGGCGAAATCATCATTGGTGATTTCGATGGGGGATACCTTTTCACGACGGGTTATTTGGGAGGGGGGGAAGTCAAGGCCCGTGCATGGGCACATCGGGGGGAGCGAATCATATGGGGACGCTTGGTCGATGCAAGAGCCGGCGTCCTCTTCAATGCATATCATTTGCATGGACCTACGCATTGGTGTGGGGAACGCTATGCTATTGTATGCTACACAAGTGCATCGTGGGCACGCTTGACGCCCGCCATCCGACAAGGAGTCCTTGAAATGGGGTTCCATTGGGGTGATGACATGTGATTCCAATGATGGAGGATGCGTCTTTGCTCGTGCGATGTGTGATTTGTAGTGCATTGTCCAAATGTGCTCGCATTGAATGCATTCTTCATTTTTTGTAGTACGGCGCGCACGGCACATTGTATGAGGGGGTGCTAGAAGTATGGAGAACAGGAGATATCCCGCAGCATTGGCTGCGGTCTGAGGTGGTGTTGATGTACAAGAAAGGGGATCCTGACCGCCCCGAGAATTATCGACCCATTGCCGTGACTAACAGTATATATCGTGTTATCATGAAGTTGTACAGGCCCCGTCTGCAGCGCCCTGTGGACCGGGTTGCTAGCCCCGAGCAGTATGGGTCAAGGCCTTTGCACACCGCAACTGAGCAAGCTGCAAACTTAGTCAACTCCCTCCACGAGCATGAAATGGAGGGCCGGGAGCCTTTTGTGGTTTTGTTGGATGATGCCAAAGCCTTCCCGTCCACAATCCATGAGGCCATTTTCTCCATCATGCCGGGAACCCGCCGAACTATGTGAACGCCTTCCGCACGATCTATGCACATACTGACACATACACGGACTTACAAGGAGAACGGATATATTTCAAGCCCACGCGGGGCGTCAAAGAAGGATGCCCCTGCTCCCCGCTCTTGTTCGCTATTGTATATGAGTTGTTGATCAAGCGTTTGATCGCCAGGTACCCGGACACATTCGTTTATGTTGACGATATTGCCATCATTGTCAAAGATTATTCTGAATTGGAACGACTCCTCACCGACCTCTCCGCTTGGGGGTCCCAGATTGGGATTCAGTTCAATCCTAACAAGACAGAAGTGTATCACTTCCACAGACCACGGTCCTCGGGCGCTACCTCAGGGGGTGCCCAGCAGGCAAAGCACATCTGGTGGGGACAATATCGCCTCGACTTCAAGGATCCCATGTTCACCTACCTGGGCCACACCATCGCTGGTGTAGGGTATAGGGGCAAGGCTAGGGATGCGCTCTTCGCCGCCCTGCAAGCTCAGGTAGCCGCATACACCATCCTCCCGTTGACAAGCTTTGAGCGGGCACAAATCGTCAATTCCGTACTCATCCCCAGGTGGGTGTATAAGAGTCTCTTTATGTGGGATGTGTGTTGGGGCAACCGCATGGAGACCGCCTTCGAAGAGTTTGTCCTCCAGGCTCCCCGCGTGGAAAAGTACCTGCAGTACCGCCTCTACACGGACGTCACCGAAGGGGGACTGGGCCTCCACAGTGCGTCCTGGGCCGCTTTATGCGCCCTTATTCAGCTAGTCCAACAGGCCTTGCGAGTTCCACACAGGCCTATGACGAGGCATACCAACTCAGGTCATCTCCCACACATGGTGGAGAAGTACCGCAAAATCCTGCTGTCCTTTGGTATGGAAATGGGGCGCCTCCCTCGCGCCGGCCAATCGATAGGTCGAAAGGCACCCAAACGGGCCCACGATGACCTCGAGTCACTCTTCGATGATGAGGACTCCGACGATTGCAGGTTTGAGTCGCTTGTACCCCACCAGTACCTCCAATCCCTGCGTCCCAAGAGCGGCACTAGTCCCGTGCAACCCAACGTTGAGCAGTCAGGCCGTGCCTGGCACCAACAGGGGCAACCCACGGGGTCGACGTGGTACAGTGACGGCAGCCTGTTGGAAGGGCGTGCTGGCACAGGGGTGGTCAACGGACCTATGCGCATCCAGGCGAGAGTACCGGGCCCGCAGACAATTTATAGGGCAGAAATGTACGGCGTATGGATCGCGGCGTGCCTAGCCCAACCGGGGGACTCCATCGTGCCTGACAACCGGGCTGCGGCTCGATGCGTCTCCAAGCCACCCAGCCCACAATCGTCCGACTATGATTTGCACGACGCAGCGTACCAGCTTATCTCCACCAAGGCACTCCAAGTACGTTGGGCACGTGGGCATCGGGACCCTAAAAAGGCGCATAGTTTGCAAGATTATCAGGACAGGATTGGCAACGAATTGGCCGACCTTGCAGCCCGAGCGGGCAGTACCATGCACCCTTGCCGTGGTCTGGGCAGCACATCACCCGCGGATATCCTCTTGAACAGCCATGTAATGCCGTCCCCTGCCCGTAAGTGGATAATCAAATCACGCACCCAGAAGCTGGTACACGAGGCGCATTGGACGTCATGGCTGCCTTTGCGCGCGGTCAACCGAGATAAGTGGGGTCCATGGCTGTGGGGGACACTACGATTGCCGGGGTATGGGGCACCCTGGGAAACCGGGCCGGTGCTGTGCCCACGGTGTGGACAGCGCCATGGCCTTGCAGTGCAGGAGTGCCTCTTGTCATGCCCCTCCGAAGCCCGGTTTTGGGACATTTGGACCGACACATGGGAGACATGGAAACCGGAGGCAACCAAGTGGCGACAAACGGCGTCCGCAGACGAACTGCGCATGTGCACCCGCTTGCAGTTCCCACACTCCCTTCAACGATCCTTCCTTCCAGTCCAGGCGCACTGGAGGGTGGTAGTTGCCACATGGCACTTCCACGTATTCCAGCGGTTGCAGGCGTGGGTCGTTGACAAGCTGCAGCACGCCCCAACTTTCGTCAGCAATAAGCGGCCCACGCACATCGTCCCACCTGTTGCTGGGGCCTTGCCGCAGGTAGCTAAACCCACGGCCCGCAACATTTGGAACCACGTGAGAGGCGTACTGTCGATCCCGCTGCGATCAGAGCCACGTTTCACAGATACTGCGCCCACGGTGGAGGAATTTCGGTGGCAATTGACACAAGCGGTCACCACTGCCGAGCGCACGTGGGTCTTGGAGGCCATGGCCCGGCACCACCATGTAGCACCGCCGCGCAAACGGCCCAGAGAACCGTCGCCGCCACCGGCACAGGCTCCGGCCTCACCGCCGCGCGAGTCTCGTGAAATTCATGCTGGACCCTTCCTGGAACAGGCCAGGCGGGTCATGCTACACGCCCAAATGCAGGCCGCACGACTCTGCCTGGAAGAGGTAGCGCAGGCACTCGCCCGGCAAGCCGTCACACAGAAGTCCCTCTTCTTGGCACACCACCAAGAGCACTTGTGCCGGCAAGTGTACTTCCTCTACAAGGAACACACGGCGCGGTGGTATGTAGAAGCGCAACAGGCGGTCTACCACTTGTCCTGGATGGCGGATTCTCGCCGACTACGCTTCCGCCAGTGGCGAACGGCTGCCCTTTGGTTAGGATGGCATGTCCAAGGGGATGGTTGTGCAAGGGGGCGGTTGCACAACCCCCAAATTTGGGAACTTTGGGGGGAGGTGTTACGTAGGTATGGGACACACTTATGAGGCATGTGAGAGGTTTGTGTCATAGTACACTAATGGAATATGCCATGGGGGATTTCGTGGCACCCAAAAACCAGCAAAAAAGAGGGTGAAACGGAAGTTTGGGTTCGGTGTGCAAGGGGTGTGCAAGTGGCCTATTTCACACTTCATCACAGGGGTTGCACACCAGTGTCGCCATCTACGTGGGCAAAACGGGTTCCAAGGGAAGGCAGCTCTTTTTTGCATGTTTTTGTATCACTTGTTGCATCATGTTGTTGTTGCGGCATGTTACTGTGTTTTTGTTCATCTTTTGTTTTGTTTTTCAGGTTTTGGCCTCATGTACCTGTGGGGTGGTGTTTTCTGTTTTACTTTTTTATACGTGGTACGTGAGACGTACCTGTCATGGCATGTAGATGCCCAATGGGGGCCAGAAATATACGAGATGTGGGATGTGGGATGTGGGATGTACACATCATGGAATGTAGATGTGCAATCTGCGATGCAAATATATCGGACATGTAGGATGTGGAATGTGGGCTGTACACATGATGGCTTGTACATGTGTCATATGTGAATTACAAGATTTCTGCCTCATTGTTGCCATGCTGTTTCAGCTACGCCCCTTTTTTGTTGAAACAAGACATCGAGGGTGCCCCACGCTTTTTGCATGCGTCCGTTTTAGCCAGCACCTTTTACGAGGGGGACCAGGGTGTAAAGCTGTTTGACACCCAAGTCAATCGGAAGGCCAAGAGCAATGGCTCTCGCAACTGTTGGTGCTTCTCCACTGACACTGGGGGGGTATGTGCCCGTAGTACCAGTCCTGGTGGACTTCTCATTGTAGCACCATCCCTTCCTAGCGGCCTTGCTGGTGCTAACAGGGTTTGCGGTGCTTGCGATAGCGAGTTCCGAGGGCAGCTTATGATGTGTGTCTGTGTTCGCAAGCAGACCCATGAAATATGTGTGTGTCATCTGCAACACAAGTTCCACCAGTATGCTTCACTGTGCCTAGTCTGTCAATGTTCTTTGACGGGTTTAGTGCTACAGTTTGCCAAATGTACGTGTACTGCTCATGCACATTGCACAACCATGGTTGGTGAGGCGATACATTGCAAGGCCTGTTGTCCTTCAACGTTGCCCAAGTCAAAGACGACAAGACATATGTTCAAACAGCACTGGAATAAGGGCTGCTAAGGACTCCTTAAAAAACGCTGGGAAGTTTTGGTCGCAAAAGTGGCTCCAAAAACGCAACCAATATCGGTAGCGATGTCCTGCGAAAGTTGTCAAAATGGCCTGGAAAAGCGCTCAGAAGTTTTGGTCGCGAGAAGCGGCTCCCAAAGCGCAACGAATATCGGTAGCGACATCCTCGGGACCTTCCAGCCAAGATGCCTAATCGACGCTTGGAAGAAAATTTCATGCTCTGTGGCTTGCAATTTTGGAAGTCCACCCTGCTGCATGAGTCCAATTGGATGAGCATACATGGGTGGCATTTGGAAAACTCGTAAGCAATATGAGTAGCATGCCCATCCATTTTTTACCTTCTATGCTGCGTCTCAGCGACATGTCAGATTTAATGCAAGCTTGCGCAAACGCGGAATCGACACCACCAAGCAGCCAACACCAACAGTCAACACCAGCTGCAGCGGCCGACAGAAAGACGCAACCAGACACAACATGGGAACGAAGAATGCGTGACGGTCGAGAGCCCTGTAAAGAAACAACAACCAGGCTGAATGTCACACAGCGGGTTCAGGGCTAGGGGGGGGGAAGGCTTCTTGTCAACTATTCCCCCCCACTGCACAAGGCTTGCCCATGGATACAATGTTCAGCATGTTGCTCATGATGTCTGGTTGCCGGAGATAAGGCTAGCCCTTGACCGGTTCGACCATGCAGATCCTGCAGGCAGTAGGTCTTGTTCTGGTGTTGTTTTGCCTGTTACAGGAGGCAAACAGTCAAATACTGGCTCCTCAAACTTCCGGCAACAATGTATGTGCAGTACTGTCTTCGTGGTTCAAAGTAAACGGGCACAACAACACTCATTTTGAGATGAAGCGCTTCAGGGAATATTGTCATATGGTGCAGAGTTTACTAATTACCACGGGCCCGATCAGCAATGATTTTGTCAGGCTCGGCATGCAGCTGCACAGGTGTTGTGTGGTTGGGTTGAAGACCAGGCGAACATCAATGCTGAATTCAACGCATGTAGCAGTTCCTGATCTGCGACAGTTTGTGGACATTCATGGTGGCGTCGAGGAGGCACCGCATCCTCGTGCTGATCCTCCTGTTTGGCCCCAAAGCGCTAAGACATGCCCTGCATTATTGATCATGGTGATGCAGTCCCACTGCCTACCCAAACGGCGGGTCAAGGGCCTTAATATGGCGGTGTGTGGATTGCTGTCGAAGTGGTTTGAGGTACCGGAGCAGCGTCCGGAGGGGGTCTCCCCCCAGAGGCTCTTCCGCATGGCACAGTATGCAACATACTGCAATGCGCTGCACGTCTTGCTCACTACCACAGGCCCCAGCCCAAACGACTTCGTTGCACTCGGTCTAGAAATCTGGCGATGTTGCCCGGTGCAGATTGCATTGCACACGAACGGATCACAGCCGTCGAAGCCAGTGGCAGTGCCTGCAGCCAGGGCTGCCACTGGACAACCTGCAAGCCCACAGCCCGGCTTCACAAGTGCAAGCAATTCCGGCGAGGGCGATGCCGGTGGGGTTTTTGTACCGCAGTGCCACTGGTGGGCACTGCCGGAGGCTGGTTTCCCGCTACCGGCAGACGATGGCGCATATGCAAAGCTGTTGGCGAGAATACTCAAGGCCTGGTCAGACATTGGGATCAAGGTTGGCCTCCAGAACGGGTCCCTGTTAGGGGCATACCGCCATCATGGCTTCTTGCCTGGGGACCGGGACGTAGATATGCAAATGCCTGTCTGGCAGAATTGGCAGGTTCTTGCACCTCACCGCCAGTGTTCCCGGTATGTCGTGTCAGGTATTCCCATCCTGAAAATGGCTGAGCTCCAGAGTGGAGGGAGAGCACGTGACAGCCTCAGGAGCCCTGAAGTGTTGTCGGGCTGGCTACAGAAGAATAATGCATTTGACGGCGCGAAGTACACGCTGACTTTCTGCGGTTTGACTGTCAGTGAGTGGGCCCACCTCTTCAATGCCTATGTCGCGTCCAGTACACTAGAGAGCAAGTACTACAAAGCAGGGTCTGCTTCGTGGCATAGTCAAGTCATTTATGGTTTCGGTTTTGGAGTGGAAGGCCTAAACGTCGATTTCAATATCCAAATACAGGACCCTATGTTTACGATGGCGGGCGCCCCAGGGACGCACTGCGTCTGTCCCATGTTTGGGCTGCAGAATGTGCTGTGCCCCACAAACGCAAGTAGCACACTGTTGGTAAACTATGGAGAAGATTACATGACCCCTGACCATCAAGCTCGCTACAACAACGGGTCGCACTACTAACTGACTAAGCACCTTGTTTTACCATGATAGGTCATTGCGTAGACACGCGGGAAGTGTTGTTACATATTCACTGTGTGCCACCTCTTCTGATTGTTTCACAGTACGCCAAGCTGTACATAGCATATCAAGACCCTACGGACTTTGCAGTCTGGATGCTTGTACTTGATGTCGGCAGTGCATGCGGGCATTTCGCCCATTGGCTGCACACGTACTATAGTGTGTGTGTGCTTGGCATTGACATCAACGCTCGGGCTGTGGACTATGCGAACACAAGCTCTGGGGGTGCCAATAAGTGCTGCGTGGGCGATGCAGCCAACCTCAATGGGATCCCCAATCAAACGTTCCATGGCGTGTATTCATATGCCATCTTGCCCCCCCCGTTTTATAAGCTATGCCCTTGTCCAAGCTACACTAGGGTCCAAGCTTTTTTTTAGATGCGAAATCTTAGTTTTTAGCAATTATCGTTTTTTTTAGCAATAAAAAAAAGATATCGCGCTAAAAAAAAAGATTGCGCGCTAAAAAGAAAGATTCCCTGCTAAAAACAAAATTCCACACTAAAAACGTTTTTTTACATGATCATCATGTATGTCTCAAAACGTTGCACGAGGGGGGTTACAAGGAGTGCTACTGCATCAATCCAACTCCTGCCCATGTTCACAAGTTCAAACAGTAGGGGAACTTTGGTTCCGGGACTGACCCAATATGCACCCAGTGGCCCTCTTTCCTTGTTGCCTGCTGCATGCGGTGAGGGGGTACCCTATGCAGGGATGTCATGAATGTGGAAGGTTTTGGGTGCATTACGCAGAACTTGTGTTTCACAACAGGGGTGTCCCTTTGGAGCTGGGGGACCTATGCAGAGAGTTCATCGGAGAGGATCACAGGTAATGTCTGAATGTTGTAAAGTAGGGTCCGACCACCTTACGCGAAGGTTCGGGCACCGTTCAAGCATTTGTTTGCGGCGATGACAGCACAAATGCAGCGCATTTGCTGAAAGAGACCCAAAACGAACCACCCGTCCCCTGCCCAAGCCCCAGAACCCAGCCCGTCCCCTCCCTCCGCATTGGAGCATGCCCCTGCCCAAGTCTCAGAACCCAGGCCAGCCCCTTCCCCTCCCCTGGAGCATGCTTCTGCCCCAGTCACAGAAACAGGCCAATTCTCTTCCCCTCCCCTGGAGCATGGCCCTGCACAAGTCCCAAAACCCAGCCATCCCCCTCCTCTCCGTTGCACGGTCCATGAGTCAAGTCAGTGCCTAAGGATTTGCATCACGAAGCCTCAAAGGGCGACAAAGTGTGTGCAGTGTTCACTCACAACTTCCGTACAGGGGACAAGGGTTATTTGCATTGGGGTAAGGTGCTCGCGGTGGAGGGCTCTGAGTGCACGATCAAGTGGCAGACTGATAAGAAAGCCAGTTCTCATTCAATTGCAGATGTGTTTCTTACTGAGGCAGCTGCATGGGCTGCTTTTCATACCCCCCCCCCCCCATGCCAATGGACCTGCAATGCCAATGGCCCTCCCCTCTCGAAAGAAGAAACATGGCCCCCCTTGCTAATGGCCCCCCCCTCTTGAAAGAAGGAACATGGCCCCCTCCCTGAGTGTTTTCACCAAACTGCACACAAATTGCCCTTTTTTGCCTAGTTTCTTGAGTGTGCAATTTCATGTGATGGGCACCATCCTTGGTGTCATGTGTTTGTTTTTTCAATGTAGATTTTCATTTCTCGATGTTCCAAGTCCTGTATGGAGCAGCCCGAGATTGTCTGGGCTTGCCTGCATTGCAACTTGGCCATGTTGGCCAGAGCCTATGTGCACAATTGCATGTTTCAGGAGAACCAAGGTCTTGGGTTTGAGGAAGGGACTACATGATGGCAGCTGGAGCACATGTCTCACTCCTACCCCCTAGCCCCTAGAATTTCTTTATACTCTGACTGATAGTCAGTTAGGCTCCAACCCTCGAGGATCCCAGCAGTCCGCATGGATAGGGCAAGCTGGACATCCATACGCTGGAGAGCCTCTTTGGCGAGTGCCTCAGAGCTCTCACCAATAAGCGCATCGAAGTTATTGCGCGATGTATAGTCAGACGGTTCATTTTTTATATCAGGGATATGATGGACTGTCAGCCTGAACTGGCTCAGGTCAGTCCACCACCGCTTTACTTTGGCTTTCTCCGGTGGTGGGCCCTTCTGAAAAGACTTCATCGGTTCCTGGTCACAAAGCCAGACAATAGGATTAGATCCCAATAGTCCGGACTATGATCAGAGCACCAACATACCGGCCAGGGGTTCCTGGTCGTAGGTGCTGTAATTGGAACGCGCTTGGTTCCATTTCAAATTCCAGTGTCCCAATGGCACAAGCCGCCACTCACTGGTAGGATAGTCATGCCTCAAGGAGCCATCACGGTTCAGTCCGCTAGTACGATAATGGCATTGGGTTAGTTCAGCTGGGTTAAGCTCCTGCCATTGGTAGATCGTTCCACCCCCCCCTACATCACTGGCATCAGTGATCAGGACTATCTCGCCCTTGGAGCGGGGTAGTCCCAGGCAGTTGGAGGAGGCAATTTTCTTCTTCAACTCCTGAAAACACCCCTCTTCTCTGGCGGTCCACCTCCAGTGAGTAGTTTTCTTGATTAGGTCAGTGAGAGGGGCAGAGGAGTAGGTAAAATTGTGGATGTGGCGCCTATAGAAGTTACAGGTGCCCACAAAACTCCGCACATTGTGTAGACCCTTCTTAGGGTCATCGGGAATCTGCATGTCCTGTAGGGGGTGCATCTTAGACGCGGCTGGTTTCCACCAGCCATACCCCACGTCGAAACCCAAATACTCCATCTCCTCTTTCATGAACTCGCATTTTTCGAGTTTGATTCGGAGACGGTTGTCCTGACAAAAAATGAAAAAATCACGGAGGAGAAGGACATGGTCCTCTTGGGTATTGGTACCCAAACTCACGTCATCGATGTGGGCCTCCATTTCTGCAACCTCGAGAAATCAACTCCTGTACTAGAGGTCTGCGCCTCAAATTTTGTTCATCAGTTCCTGGATGAGTGCTGGGGCATTGGCCACCCCGAAAGGCATGACCTTCCACTTAAACACACGACCCTTAGGGGTTATAAAAGCCAGCAGTTCCTGAGCTCCGGCGATTAGGTCTACCTGTCAGAAACCACTGTGTTTGTCCATTCTGGTCTTTCCCGGCATTTGGCAATATGTTCCAGGGTATTTTCTATGTTGGGAATACTCCCTGAGTGGTTTTGGGTTTTCTTGTTGACCTCACCGTAGTCAACAACCAATCGTAGGGCAGTCGATCCCGGTTTAGCAACCAGGGAGCAGGGACTGCAGTGGTGGGGGTAGTCTGCCTTCTTATATTTTTCCATGAGGCCAGCCCCAATACATTCCTGGATCTGGCGCTCGATTTCTTCAACCTGTTCCTGAGGAGCGGGATAGGGACGACGCCTCACTCGCGTCTTTTCAAATTCAGGCTTTAGTTTCAGGTCCATCTGGACCAGTTTTTTACAGGAAAGGGGAGGCGGCAGGGCGCCGAAAACCTCCTCATAGGTTAGGAGCAATTTCTTCAATCGGGGGTCCAGGTTAAGACTCTCGATTTTCTGCAGGAAATCCTCCTCAGCATGGAGGTTGCTCTTACCATGCTCTTTCTTTTTCTGCCGATCAGCAGTTTCGGCAGGTACTGAGCGATTCACAATCAGGGGGACTATGCTGCCCATAGTGCAGAGAATACACAAGGGGTGTCTCGGGGTCAGGCAGCGTGTAGGAATCATCGTCCTCCTCAGACCAGATGGAGGATTTCCAGGTCTGTCTGAGGTATTGTAGCCGCTCTTGGCGCTCAATACCTTCGGCCTTCAGGTACAACAGCCGTCGGAGTTCCTGAGTGTCATGCTCAGACAGTGTCATGTTATTAGAAGCAGGCCGCGCTAGAGCATCAAGACTCTGAGCCACGGGTTCACCCGAGTGTGTATGCTGCATGTGCAGCACCGGTTTCCCAACAGGGGAAGTTGTTTCTGGGGTTGATGTTACAGTTCACTCTACGTCTACCTCCTGCAGCAACAGCTGGGCCAGGAAGGCACTGTGTTTGAGTTCAACACAGCTGGGATCAACAGGAGGGATAGTGCTGGCGATCTCAGACAGTTGGTCGTCAGTATCCTCCTTTACAGCTGCAGGTTCCAAATAGCCATCGGGAGATTCACACCCTGTAAGTGTGGCAGATAGGTGCTCAGGAGATCGTTTTTTGAGATCAGAAAGGGTCGGACCACGATTGTTTGCCATGACCTCTTTCAGTAGCACCTGATCCAGATCACACATGGGTACAGGATTGAGGGATCCATGGACAATGGATAAGAAACTGGCCCACTCAGGGGCCTGCATAGCTGTGTCTGAGTCCTCAGGCACGTAAATGGGACCGTCGGAGAGTTGCACTCTTCCCATGGTCATTCAGTCTAGCATACGGCGCCAATAAGCGTGTTCACCTGAGCAACCCCAGTCAGGGGTGCACATGACAACCCTTCCTCCTTCATAAGCGTTTTAGGTTAGAACCTCCGCGAGCAGGGAGAAGGGAGGGTTAGCATACCCTAGGCCCATTGCTTTGAAGAAGAAACGGAAAGCATTGTTCAAATGTTTTGAGCAATATAACTGCATGATGTGCTGTTGTCCGCTCACGAACAATTACACCATGATCTCATCCAGGGTTACCTGAAGGGCCACCAGTCCATTTTCAAGAACGTGACGGGCCAATTGGTAGTTTTCAGTACGATAGTTAGTCTTGATAAGCAAAGCAACAGGCAAATCACGGAAGAGAACTCATCAGGTACGATTCTGAAACACGTGAAATCAGTAGAAAGCGTGCTCTGTGACAAACACAAATTCTCCAGCTATGTAAGCAACTGAAATCGTATGCAACAGATAACGAATTTCGTTCTCTCATTCCACCTGTTAATCAATGTAACCAATACTCAAAATCGACACAACCAAAAAATCAAGACTCAACATGACAGCGTCATATGCGCGCGCATGCCCCACCGCGTAAGGCAGGCGGTTCAATGAGCGAAATAAAATGGAGACTGAGAATGCAAATTGAGGCAAATCACAGCCACTGTCATTGACCCACCCAGCCCCCGACAGTGGCCCATGCGTGTCAAAATATAAGTGACAGAAAAAGTTATCCCCACCTTAAGAAGTTACCATATTCGTACATCACCATCAAATCAGAAGGGCCAACCGGGATCTGATTTTCCTTGCAGAAGTTCAGGACTCGGGTTCGCCAGTGTCTCCGAGGGACATCCTGCTAACCTAACTCAGCCACGATCAGGACAACGTTTTCATAAATATCACCATGGGACCACGACCAATATCCACATTTCACACATAGGCCTGGCACCAGGGAACGCCAAACAGTCGTGTTGGTCGACCAACGGTCAGGCCATCGGACCACTCCTGACACCGCACCAGTGTGGACGTCCAGCGCTCTGGAATTCAGTCGCAGGCCCCTGGATTGACTGTCAAAGTCCACAATCACCTCAAGAACCTGGACCTTCGTTCAAAACTGTTCGACTGTCATGGGCATTGCATAAGTAGATTCCAGTTGGACTTTCATGGTCTGCTGGAGGTCAAATAACACAGATTTCGGGCCAAATATGTAAAAATTGTCACGGTACCTCCCATGGATGAATTTGTGAACAGACAACGCCGATCTTGTAGCACGCATTTCTGCGCTCATAAGATACAGCACAGCAAGTTGGGCACTGATGGGTCCACCCATTGGTAAACCAATAAGCTGACTGAGCACATAACCACCTGCAGTGAAGTCGGCATTAGCCCACAGTTCGAAATTAACAAACGAGGTAATCATTTCAATACTGAGGTTCATGAAATCTCTGGAGGTTCCTGTGCCCAATCGGTCGAGGGATTTACAGATAGTAGAAATGGCAAACCAGGTGATGGGATTCCTACTCTTACGGTTATCTCTAAGCACAGACACACAGTACATCACACTGTCGAGCACACGATCCTTCGGGATCTCTGAATACATATCAACCATATCAAGCTCCAAGCCAGCCCATGGGACAGAATCCTTATCAGCGGCTGACAAAGCAGAAACAAATAAACCTTTTGCGTCATACATAGAGAAAATTTCAAAATTGATGTCCATGTCACCCACGAGTCGACACAGAAGGGAGAGTGCCCGTGATGCAAGTTTGCCAATTTTTGAAGCCGGATGACTGAAATGGGAAATGACAATTCTAATCTTCAGGATGCCGTCGGCTTCTTGAGATTTAGACTTGATCAGTATTTTTGCACTGGGTGCCTTTGAATGTTTACTGGGGGGTTTCCATCGGGCACCGAGAATCGGGCGCCACGTTTGGATAAGTCCAGAAGAATACATCCGCTCAATGATAGTATTACGCAGGAGGTTTCATGCTAAAAAGACAGCGCCAAAAGCATGCAAGACTTGGTACTTCACATTTTGTAATATGTGTGTCTGGAACAACTGGGCCCAGTGGACAGTGCATACAACAAACAGCAACCCCGGATTTTTATCAGCAAGTAAAAAACGGAAGTTATGTTCCTGCTGACGTAGTGTCTGCAGGTGCTCAGGATTCACTCGAGGGTCAACCGATGTTATCTCATCATCATGGGCATGAAAAGCTGCCTCAGCCATTGAGCGAGATGCAGACATAGCCTCGTGTTCAGGAACTCCTGGCAATTGTCGCATAGTGGAATACACGGAGGAAGACAAACCATGGACGCATGACAACAAGGGGGCAACTGTAGAATTTTGGGCATTCTGCCGTAACAATCCAGCTGAATCACCCAGAATCAGTTGTAAGTGCTCACATGTGGATCGGGATACAATATGGCTGATGGGAGGAGGGCAACACAAAGGGGACTCCACACAGGCGCAACCCTGTTCCAGGCAATGCTGCAGTAATCCAGGAGTGAAACGGAACTGCGAGTTCAGAACCCAGTCAGCCACCTTTTTCGTTTTACACCGAACCACCTTGATACGATCCGCATAGAAGGATTTCAGGGGGGTAAAACACTTTGAATCGAGCAAATGCTGGCGCATCCGTTGCTGAACAAAATCAGCAAATGCTGCTGAAGTATTGTTGATTTTTAACAGCAGGAAGCGTCTCAGCACGATGCCACACTCGCGCCGTGTCCGGGCCTTCACCTTTCTGAAAAGACGTTCCCATAGACGGTGTTCAACCGTACCCTGCGATTCGTGGAGGATTGAAAATTGTTGCTGCAAGGATAGGGAGGATCGTAAACACGACACCTCCTTCTCCACTGTAGTGGAATCAGTCATACTCAACACAGTGGGCGGGTATAATTTGCCTCGGCCCAACTTGGCCCAGTCTTTGGAAGAAAACTGGGGTAGGCGGCTATTTAATAATTTTATAGCATGGCGTTGCCACCACTGTTCACGGGAGAATACCCTAAAAATAGAGCATAGTTCCAGTGGACATATGCCCCAGCGGTGTGCTCCAATCCGGGACATATATCTATACATTGCATGAGCGTTGGACTTACCTGAGGCACACTTCAGCATAGCCAGGATATGCTCCCTACCACGATCACTAATGGGTTGCCCGATGGAGGCGGACCCATTACTGTTCCACCGAACACCAAACAAACGGACTGCAGTTTGACCCACCATACCAATGTACACTTCGGCCGTTTCCATGGAAAAAACCATATAACAACCAATAACAGGTTCAAAGACAGATACTCTGGCACAGCAACCACGGGGGTTACAAAACCGTAAAATGTGTCGGATCCACTTCGCATTACACAGGGGCAATAATTGGTTAATTCGGTCAAAGGACTCAAAAATTGCACCCCAATCGCGGGGGGACGCATCAAGGGCACGTTTGCGGGTAATACACTCATCCTCCCAAGCGGATTTCCAAATTGTCGACAGGACCTTTTTTGACGAAGGTTGGAGGTGAAGGGGGGTATGACATAATTTGGTCTTGTACTTGAGCTTAAGTGTCTGACCAAGCATCCTCACAACGTCATGGTTGTCAACAGGGTCTGTATCGAACGCACAACGACTCTGTAAGAGGAAGCCGTGAATATGTGAACACAATTTGGTGGTCATAGCATCTGCATTGTACGTAGGCACACGGGCGTCCGTGATATGGAACAACGGTGCAATGACGGATGGATGTTTTTGGTGGCCACAGAGAAGTAAATCCATGCATCTCCTAGTGGCGCCGGTAACTAAAACAACAAAACGGAGAGGGCGCGCATTGCTCAACACCGCGTCCATGATTCGTTGACATGCCTTAAACATCCAAGCGTGATGGGTGTCAACCCACAACACCCCACCTTGTACAGGGCCACACAGGGGTGAACCATCAAAAGAACACCAAACCTCATCACCATAGTAAGGGGAAGAGAAGTTGTAGAAAGGGGAGAAGGCAGCGGAGGTGGCGATCCCAAAAGGGGTACGGAATGTGTCAGCGACCGCAATGGCTAGTGCCGACGGAGGCCCACTTTGTATTGATGCCCCATGCAATTGTCGTCCATAGGACTCGAACAACATCAAAAAATTGTTGCAAAACACCTCGGTCATAAGGCGGGAATCATGGATCTTCTTCGCACGGCAGTACAAAGAAAAAAGACGTCTACAATGGAGATTAGCGCAACATTTTGCCACCACACTAGCGTATGAAGGCGGGGTCTTGTCAGAGGCGGGGACAAACAATTGGGGAGGAAATAGGTTTCGAGCAGTGAGGTAGGTACTCTCATGCCAAGGACACGGGTCAACAAACACAGGATTTTGTATCTGTGTGGAGAGTTCGTTCAATTTCTTCATGCTAGCACCCAAACGTTCAGAAAATTCTTGGCAATGTCCGGAAAATGCGGAAAGATGTGAAGAGAGCGACTCGTGAACAACATTTGACAAATTCATATCTCACTAGCAAACTTAGATGCCCCAAGGTGGTCACCGGGGAGCAACAAAACGATAATGACCCACAAGGTCAATCTCTCTTGTAAGGTTGGGCACGAAGACGGGCAGTTTGGGATTGACCACGGGTATTTTGCACCTTGCCGCCGGCAGGGCTCTCTTCGATTGTGATGGCATCCACCCCGGCCGGGCCATCGTTTACGGGTTTCGCACCCTTACCTTTTCCACGGCTATGGAGAATGCGATCAACAATATCATCTCCAAACTCCTTCAATTGCGTCGGTTGGTGCGCCACAAATCCATGGAAATCAGTGCTCAATTTTGCAACATGTGTCTTTACTTCCGCAACATCCGTCTCAAGTGCATGGATTTTTGTTTCGTGTTCTTTGAAACGTGAATTAGTGGCATTCCTTGCCTCTTGCGCCACACGTTCCGCATACTTTTGGCTAGCCGTAATTGCCCTTGGCACACGTTGAGCAGGAGCGTTGGTATCGGTCTTTTCCGGCGAAGACAACATGTCAATATCTTCGACATCATGATGCGTGTCATCATTCTTTGTATTAGCATTCTCTTTCTTGCGCACTTTTGGCATTTTGACTTCACCATCGGACTCGGACGTAGATGTCTCATTGCCGGCATCATCCACGTGGGTACCATCCACGCTTCGATCTTCTCCACGCCTCTTCATACCCGTTTTCTCTTTCTTCTTCTCTTTCACGTCCGTAGTCTTCTTGGTTTTCACCTTTGCCTCATCCTCCGGGGAAGTAGTGCAAGTGGAGCTTTCACATGAACCTTCCGTTTGAAGTGCCCAATCGGAAAGGGAAAGAGATGATCCACCTTCATCACCACATTTAAACGCCTCAATGGTCACCTTGGATGCCATGTACGCAATACATGGGCCATCCTTAGGAATATCGCCACCGGAGTTGATAGCCTTCACAAGACGTGAACATGGACTCTTAGATGCAAAGATAAAAAGGCATGAGACCAAGCAAAATGACTTGTTCCGTGAAGTGAATGGGAAAATACCCTCAAATTTGTTCGAGAATTTAGAGCCAAATGCATGAATTTCGTCAAAGGTAGCACGCGGGTCCCATCCAGCCGTCACAACCGTCAAGCCAATAGGCATCTTCCCTTTCCAAATAAGAGCATTGTTATCCTTCTTCACCGAAGCACCAAATAATCTCTCATGAAACAATGAATTGTCACGCTCTTTTTCAAGAATCCTCTTCGCCCCAAAGCACAAATCTTTGATTGTTTGGAACACTTCTTTCACATATGGGGCTTTGCAATCCGATGACTTGTGAGATGGATCACCGCATCTCCAACAAAGATTAAACGTCGCATAGGAAGTAAATCGGGAACCACGATCATCCTTTCGAGAATAACGGTAGGAGCGTGGAGGAGTTCGGAAGCGTTCATCATATCCATAATCTCTATCACGGTTAGGTCCATGGCGGCGGTCATGGTCTCTGTCACGATCATAATCTCGATCATGCTCACGCCGGCGGTAGGAATCATCTCCATAGGAGCGGTAATCACGTGAATCTCTGGAACCACGATAAGACATAGCGTTCAAGACTTAGAATAATCCAAACCAACCAAAATTATCAAAGTTGTCGCAAAGTAGTCGCAAAGTAATTGTCAAGTAGGTGCAATCAATGAGGTACACTCGGCCTTTCCTTGTGAGGGCGAGTTTGACGTAGATAAGCAAAGCAACAGGCAAATCACGGAAGAGAACTCATCAGGTACGATTCTGAAACACGTGAAATCAGTAGAAAGCGTGCTCTGTGACAAACACAAATTCTCCAGCTATGTAAGCAACTGAAATCGTATGCAACAGATAACGAATTTCGTTCTCTCATTCCACCTGTTAATCAATGTAACCAATACTGGAAATCGACACAACCAAAAAATCAAGACTCAACATGACAGCGTCATATGCGCGCGCATGCCCCACCGCGTAAGGCAGGCGGTTCAATGAGCGAAATAAAATGGAGACTGAGAATGCAAATTGAGGCAAATCACAGCCACTGTCATTGCGTAGCGCAGCCCAGACTCTTTTCGTCCTGACAGCTCCAAAAGTACGGAGAAGAGCCTACTGCCAAAGTCGCAGTGCAGAGAATAGGGGCGCTGGAGAGATAGCATTTTTACCTGGGGGTTTCTTGGTAGGAAGTTGGTACCAATGACGATGTCAAAGGCGTCAGTGTCCAACACTCTGCAGTGTTGGGTGAGAGTTTCGTCGCCAAGACAAATAGTCACATCGACTCCCCCCAAGGAATGGATGGTACGCCAATCCCCTACTCTTATGGCCACAGTCTTAGTTTTCTTGAAAGTCTTTAGCAGGCGCCGGGCCACTAGAAAGAGTGTTGCGCCGGTGTCAAGCACTGCTCAAAAAACCTTATCCCCGATTTTTGCGAGGATCCAGAAAACCAAGTCCTCCTCTTCGGAGCCGCCACCCTCCTCCTCAGCAGAGAATTCGACATCCACTCCTGCACCCGTGAGGGACTTGGCCATCCAGGCCAGTCGCCTCTTCTTGGAGTTATTCCCCTCAGGGGAGGTGTTATCCCTCTGTGGGCGCTTCTTGGGATCACCCTCGGCAGGAGAGGGAGAAGTAGCGGGCGCTGATGGGCGCCTGTGGGGGTTCGGGGTTCCCCCCCTGCCTCCTCCCTTGCCACCCCCCTTACCACCCTTATCCACAGTCTCGGGAGTTCTGGTGGGTGTTTGGGTCGTCTGGCGTTTAGCCTCCTGCCGCTTGTGTTTGTCACTTTCTCGTTTCTTTATGTGACATTCGTGCTCGTAGTGACGACGTTTGCCACAGTGACCATAGGTGATGGGACACCTGAAATGGTCCTGATGGGTCACAGTTTTCCCATCTTTGGCGTGCTGCTGTCGTTTCATAGGCAGCATACAACTACTGCGGTGGTCGCAATCAGGGGCATGACAAGGTCCCCCCCTGTCATTGACAGGCCTACAGTAGAACAGAGGGGGTGTACCTGCTTCACGTTCAACCTCATTCATGGCACGCAGGTTACCCCTTCCTTTACCACCACCCTGGTTGGCGTTAGTGGGATTTCTAGGCCCTTTCCCTTCGCCACGTTCGGAGGTAGGGGTACCACCTCGACCCAGATGTTTCTTGAGGAATTTCTCTATGTGGGAGTCATTCTCCCTCTCAAGGGCTAGCTCGATAAGCAGGTCCACCAGGTTGTCGTACGTGTGGGTCCGACTCTTCCCCTCAGAGGTAGTGCGGCAATCGTCCCACGTACGTGCAGGAATATTACTCATGAGCCACAGGTGGGGCTCCGTGGCTCCATAGGAACCCACATTCATCCGTGAAAACAGATACTCTAGGTCGCACATGTATTCGCACACAGATTTGTGGTGCAGGTACCCTGTCTTTAGTTCCAAATGAGGGAGCGCTACAAACTTTTTGAATGTACTAGCCGTTGGAATGGAGAAGTGGTCCGAACGAGTGCAAACATTGTCTAACAAATGACAGCGAGGGGTGGAAAGTCTAGACTAGTCTAGTATTTGAAGGAAAAACAAATGATTTACATGGGGTACAAAAGCTACTACAAAAAAATGGTATCCTTACACGACAGTTGAATAAAGACGTTAAAGATTTCCGAAATGGAATTACAGCAAAGTTGCTTATGAAATGAAAGCCGAAAAGTAAAAAAATGAAAATGTACAAAATAATTGTGTGGTAGTATATGATACAATAGTAATATGATAGTAATATATAATATAGCATAATGGTGCGTCTGGTGGAACTATCTGTTGCATCTAACATTTTGTCATACTGTTCCGATAGACGTATTACGTCTTTTGGAACACTATAGACTGTTCCACAACGTCTACCGAAGTCTCTTACTGTTCCGGTAGACGTATCACGTCTTCTGGAACAACTCTCGCGTCTTCTGGAACAGTATGGAATGTTCCAGCCTTAATAGTCTTACTGTTCCGGTAGACGTATTTCGTCTACATGCCTCCACAGCACCAATCCCATATCTCATGCCATAAAATCACCACAGAACACATCAGTGATGGCAAATAAATTAGTACCATTGACAAATCTGCGGAACACGGAACCCCAGAAAATCCCGAACACAGCGCAACATGGTGAATTCCCACTACACCGTATTGCTGGTATCCCTGTTGCGCGCAATTGGGGTGCATAGTTTTCTTGCAAGTCCCAAACGGTAAAGCGCGTGTCCCCATCACCATATAACCATATGACATATGGCAGTCTTCAGTGCGTGCTCCATGGCAGCTTGAGTTGTTTAGTGAGCAGATGGGGGTCCGGGAGCCCTGCGAGATCAACTGTGATGTGCTGATCATGTGACTAGGAATGTGTGCTTTGGGTCTGCGAGCACCTCGTATAGTTTGAACAAATCAGAGCCCCGCCTGCAGATACAGGCCCTATCAAACAGAACAGTGTGTCTGTTATCAGTACCACTTACCCATGCCTTTTCGATATCATCCATATCATGATGCGACCGGAGCTCAATTCTAAACGGGGTCAGGTGGGTGAACCTTTTGAATCTATTGCGTTTGATGTCTCCATTTTTCAATATCCACATCTCACAGCCGCTCCAGTATCCACCGACGGGGTACGCGGGCCCACCGTATATATACAGAGGTTTGTCGTATTCCGTAAACTTGTCAATGTGGTCACACCATTGGAAAAGGCCTTGTGGGCCCAATGCACACCCCGTGCATTTCACAAACACCGGTTCATCGAGCTGTTCGAGTTGCATGTCGAAAACATTGCTCCTATAATCCTTATCAATCAAATACTTATAGCTGAGCTTAATTGTGATTTCCTTCTCCTGCATCTCACCACCGATTGTGTGAAAGTGGGCCTTTACTGTCATGCTCATAGTATCTAATCGCCGCCAAAACAAGGTTTCACGGACCTTATATGCAACCTGTCTCCGAATCCGACGGGCAAAATCGACACAAAGCGATATCAGCCCATCTAGTTCAATATGAGGGAAGGTATGACCGAGTTGCCATGTGACGGGCTGCTCACATACATTCAACCCACTGACACTGCGTGTCGGGTACAAGTTCCATGCACCTCCCATTTGTGACATTTTGTGATTTTTTTTCTAATACGAGCCTCATACAACCCTGATACCACCGTAATACGAGCCTTACACCACCCTGATACGACCTAATACGACAGGTGTGACCAGGGGGGGTGAAAAGTCAAACTGTGAAACAGTCAAACAGTGCAACGCACGTGGGATACTTGGCCATTGCTTTGCATCAAAGATTTCAAGTCTGTTATCTCTGTATTTTGCGTGCTCCTTTATGTAGAATGCGCATGTGCGCGGGTGCCGAATTTAATCGCATCCTGTCCCCCGGTTAGGGTGAGGGTTAGGGTTAGGGTTAGGGTTAGGCTAACCCTAACCCCAAAAAGTTGTTGTATCACATGTGTGGGACTGCTGTCGCGTTTGTAACCTTACTGTAACATGTGTGACGACTATTCGTATTCATCCCACGGACCCATGGATGACAGGGATAAAACGTATCCCAAAGGTCAAGGTTGTATGCGTTTATCTTCCAATACCACATTGGTCCTGCCCCCTCTGAGAAAAGTTTATAGTGGTTTCAACACTGTGTTTTTGCCTCTCCTGCTGCTTGCTGCTGGTGTAGGGTTTCGTGCTGCTTGTTTTTGGAGATGAAAAGCTTTTGTTTGCTGAAATACAATCAATCCAGGATAGCCCAAGCCAGAGATATGCAAGTAGAAGAGAATCAGGATCAAAGCATGAAGGGCTGCAGTGTAAACAGTGAAAGATGAAAGGATATTCACAGAAACTGCAACTCAGGTCAAATCGGATTGCATATTCACAAAGATAGCTGAAATGTTTTGGAAAAGAGTTGGAAAACTGCCCCATGGTCACTCTATCTCCATAGTGCCATCTCAGGAGATATGCACTCTTTGTTTTGGGTCCCATATGTGCTGAGGTGGCACGGCATGTGGCGATGAGGTCACTGCCATGTCACATGGGATCTTCCTACTTAGCTAGGCTGACCGGGAATTGAACCCAGGACCTCTCAAAAAGAGGTGCCCAGCCCCCTAGGGTGCATACCACTAGGACAGCTAAGAATTCATGGAAAAACATAGATAAATTCATAGGCTCTGCCCTGGATATGTCAGTTCTCAGTCAACTCAGGAAAAGATGATTTGCCTCACATTGATAGGGGATTAAGGGGTCCACTCCATATCCTGATTGGGTGTTTGGTTCCATAGGTCAAAATGTGTTATCACCACTTTTGGTGGGGCCAATACTAAGATAGAAATGCCTGGATGCTCAGTGCATCCCTAATACAACTAGAGTATGCCTCAAAGGATTGGAAAAGCACTTTTTCTTACTCCCCTCTTGTGCTGTGGTGGCCACCACTGTCGCACTTTAGGAAAAAGGGATTTTTTCTTGGCCTTTCCTTGGTTTCCACATCTACTTTAAAATACCTATAGTTTCCCTCACACAGAAAAATGGGCGCTCACCATGGCTGGCGCTCTTTTGCTGCTCTGTTTGTAACATTTCCTACAGAAGACTCAGCGCTCATGGCGCTGCCGGGGCTCCTGTGGCTTGGTTGGGTTAGTTTGGGAGCATGCCAAAACATGTGCATGTGCATCCCTCCCTCCAAGACGCAGCGCCACATAAACCCAACGCAAGACACAACATACACATTTGCATGGGTTATCGTAAACCTGCTGGCGACCTGTGACCTGTCTTAGGGCGAAGGGAGTTGTTAAAAAAATTAATTTGCCCCTTGGTGGGGTCTTGGGTTCTGCTCAGTGTCCTGGCGGCTGCTTTTCGGCCCGAACACGGCCTACTCAGCGCCACTTTCGCGAGGATATCTGCAGAGACAAGAATGGGAGAATTATGGACGAATCCATGCAAACGCGAAGCGACAACACCTAAATCCGTCACATGACGGCCTAGAATTTTTCTAAGACAACACACCTGAGCAGAATCCAATTGTGCATCAGAAGCACATTTTTATAAAAATTATAGTCATCTCTAGATTTTTTAAATCAAGAAATTCCTACGCATAAAAAGGCGGCGCGCAGGAGCGGCTCCTAGCGAAGCGCCGGAAAATGCAGAAATAATGGAATTATAAACGTATGTCTCACGTAGTCTTGAAAATGACGAGACACACATTAATAAATAAACATACAGATTCCATGCACACTGATAGAAGAATCAAAAATCGAAGAATTCGAAAATCAACGAAAAGACTTCAATGAATCAGGTATAAACTACAGGTATGCTCGTCTCGTATGCAGCATACACATTGCTAGTCTCGTGTCTCCGTGAACGAGTCTTGTAGCAGCGCTAACAACGATAGAACGCGATAGAGGGGTTGATTAGAAAGGTTGCAGATGATTAGAGGTCAGATCAGGGTGATTAGACATACACACAAGTGCATAGCGACGTTTTTCGCTTGCGCCCCACTTGCTCCCTCTCTCCAGCGGTAGGTAAGGTGAGTAAGCCCAGGAGGGGCCACCCCTGGTGGAGTCCGCGATTGTGGGTAAGATGGGCAGGTTTGCCCAAGACAGTCGTGCATGCTCGTGCATTCACACACGCATTAAAGGGTAGGCCACGCGAAGTGCGCACGGTAAACCTTGTTTAGGTTACCCAGAGGCTCCTCGGTACGTTCTTTAAGAGAACCTGAGGAGTCTCTTAACGCTTGCTTGCTTGACAGGGCGTGTTTGCGGACAGTGTATTTTAAGTCACACTGAGAAGCGTATAATACGTGGAGTGTGGCTTGGTTCCTCCGCCGCAAACACCCCTTCATTTGCCTTTGCTTTACAGGTGGGCAGGTAGGGTGATTGGTGCAGCAGCATACCATTTTTTTCCTGCCCTGCTAAATAAGGGCGCAGATCACACAAACAAATAACTCCGCCTCTGCCTGTGGCAGAGCAGGGAGTCCGACTGCATTGACATCTGCGACGTGCACGCAAAAAGAGCACCTCTTCCCTCCAAGCCCTAGCAGGGGAAACACGTTGTGGCGTCCCCTGTTAGGCCACAGTTGCATAGCAGCGCTGTGTTCTATTGTCTCCTTCACAGGAGGGTCGTTAGGACCCACGATATGTTCTTCAACAACACGCAGTAGAGTGTGCGTGTAGGAGTGGTAGTCCTGAGTGGGGGCTTGGGCCAGTTGCAGCAGTGCTCGCCCACCAGGATGGTGCCACTGTAGGGTGTGTAGGACCTGTAGTGCGTGTGTCACTGTCCCACCCGTTTCCTGCAATTTTAGCAGGGTTGGTGGGCTGTGGCAGTGGTTAGATCAGTGTTTTGGCCACTTAGCAAAACGGCGTTTTCATGCCTTCATAGCTTTTGGCCACCCCTCCCTGTAGTAGACAGATAGGTAGGGAAAACAATACCTGGATTAGTACGCTGGGTATTCCACCAAGGTTTTGCGCCAGCACAGAAATTGGGCGCTTAGGGGAGGGGAGACCCGGGGCGTACCCCGTGGCATCAATAAGCCAACCCTCCAGGTTTAGCTTGCGTGCAGACTTGGGTATAATTAGGACACCACTTCTGCGGCTTGCTCTCAGGACCTTAGGAATAGCACACTTACAGATACGCTTTGGCAGGTAAGGGTAAGGTTCAGTCCCTAGCTTTAGTCTTGGAGGCAAGCGTCTCAGCGAGCCTCAGCAACTCACCAAGGTTGTTCTGGGACAAGTAGTCAACCAGAACTGAGTTTAGGCGTCCCTCAGGTAGAACAAACGCAGAGAAGGGCTCCCAGGTGGCCTCTTCGACTCCAAACCCTTCCCAGAGGGTGAGGAAGCGCCAACCCTGGCGATAGCGGTGGCGTAGGACAGACTTCACCAGGTAGAAGCCCTCCTTAGCCATCTCCTCGGCGTTCATGTTGGGGAGTTCACCCTCAACTTCCATAGGGCTGGCAGCCCCTTGTAGGTCCAGAGCGGCGATTTCCTCGTCGTTCAGCTCCCATTCCTCCCCACAGAGGTCTTCAGGATCATAGTAGTGCTTCAGGTGTTGCTCAGCGCACACCAGGGTCCCCCCTAGACGGGAAGAACACCGCACGGTGATACGGTGTCCATCCACTGATAGAATCTTGTACGGCCCGAAGTATGGGTCATCGCTGGTAGAGCGTGGCCAGGCGGGTAGTCGACTGTGGTGCACCAGCACCCAGTCCCCCTCTTGGTAGGTGGCCGGTACTCGGTGCTTATTCTTCTTGTTGCACTGATGCTCCCTCACTCTCTGGAGCATAGCCTTGGCCTTGTCCACCTTCGCTTGTTGCTCTTGGACCCATTCACCCACAGAAGAATGGGTGTCCTCTGGAAAGGGGGCATGTAGGAACCATGCCGGGCGCCCTAGGAATAGCTCATGGGGCGAGTAGCCAGTAGCTGAACTCTCTTGGGAGTTCATCATCAAGGATATGACGGGGAGTAGTCTCACCCAGTCTCTGGCGCGTTCAGTTTTGCACCATATCCGTACATTCTCATTCAGGACACGGATCTGTCGCTCACATAGGGGGTTGCTCGTGTGCGAGTAGGGAATCCCCGTAGACACCTGGACATTGAGGGATCTCAGGACCCTCTTGTACCAACCGGTATCTGAGCGTACTCCTACGTCCTCATCGGAGTTGATCTCCTTGGGCGCCCCATAGACACAAAACCACTCCTCCAGGAGTATCTTGATAGTCTCCTCCCCGGTAATGTGCTTGGTACATGGGAACACCCTGGTAAACCTGGTCAACACACAGGTTACCACGAGGGCGAAGTCATAGCCCCCGAACTTCGGCATCTCCGTGTAGTCCACGTATAGAACACTGTTAGCACAGTGAGGGATGGGCAGGGTCGAGTAGAGACCTCTGTCCCTGATATCCCCTGGTCTACAGGACCTGCAGGGGCACTTGTCCATGATAGGCTGGAGGGTTTTCCGCAGTTGGTCGTCAGTCCACGTAGTGTGGAACCACTGCTTGAACAGCCTCAGGGTACGGTCAGCACCCACATGACCGCTGGACTCATGGGTCCACTTCAGCAGCACTGGGACTCTGTCACTAGGCACCACAATGCGGTCCTCGTGCCAGAGGTAGCTCTTGTCCCTCTTCCACTGGTCTTGGTTGACCAGGAGGGGTTCAAGGCGTTTATCCAGGCGCTTGTAGATATCCCCAAACTCCTTCAGGTACTCCGATTGTTGGAGTCCATCCAGGGGGCGTATCATCGGCATGTTGAGGTCCAAGTGGACGTCCATACGGCTGAACGCCTCCTTAGCCAGCGCTTCAGACCGGGCACCAATCAGGGCGTCGAATTTGTTGCGGCTGATGTAGTCTGCACACTCGTTCTTCACTCCCTGGATGTGGTGTACCGTCAGCCGTAGTTGACTGAGGTAGGTCCACCAGCGCCGTAGCTTGGCCTTCTCAGGTGGGGGGCCCTTCTGGAAACTGCGGACGGGTTCTTGGTCGCACAGCCAGACCACAGGGTTACTCCCCAACAGTCGTGCTTGTGAGGATAGCACCAGCATACCCGCGAGCAATTCCTGCTCATAGGTGGAGTAGTTTCCCCTGGCCTGGTTCCACTTCCAGTTCCAGTGGCCCAGAGGTACTAGGACCCACTTGTCGTCAGGGTAGCTGTGCTTAAGGGTTCCATCTCGGTTGAGACCTTCGGTCCCCCATTGGGAAATGGCCGAGTCGAACTCCTCCTTCTCCAGTGCTTGCCATTGGAACAACGTTCCACCACCGCCCACATTGCTGGCGTCGGTCACCAGGATAATCTCCCCTTGTGCCTTAGGCACGCCCAAGCACTTAGCGTTGGCCACCTTGTCTTTGAGCTCGTCAAACGCTTGTTGCTCTTGTGGGCCCCAGCGCCAAGTAGTACTCTTCTTGATCAAGTCCGTCAGAACGGCGCTGGTGTAGGTGAAGTTTTTGATGTGGCGGCGATAGAAGTTGCACGCCCCAATGAAACTGCGTACATCATGAAGTCCTTTCTTAGGGTCTTCGTGTCGTATCTTGGCGTCCATCAGGGGTTTAGCCTTAGAGGCTGCTGGGGTCCACCCCCCATAGCCAACGTCAAACCCCAAGTACTGCATGGTCTCCTGCATGAACTCACACTTCTCCAGCTTGAGTCGTGTGTGGTTCTCCTGGCAGACCGCAAAGAACTCACCCAAGAGGATTAGGTGGTCCTCCTGGGTATTGGTCCCGAGGCATACATCGTCGATGTGTGCTTCCATCTTGGCCCCAGGGGATATGAGCTCCTGCACCTTAGGTCTCCTTCGTAGGATGGACAAGATCTTGTTCATCAGGTCTTGGAATAGAGCGGGTGCGTTAGCCACGCCAAACGGCATGACCTTCCACTTGAACACCCTCCCCTGAGGGGTGATGAAGGCCAGTAGTTCCTGTGCGTTGGGCGTCAGGTCCACTTGCCAGAATCCGCTCCTCTTGTCCATCTTGGTCTTGTAGCGGCAGGAGGCTATCTTCTCCAGGGTAGACTCCATATTGGGAATGGACCCTGAGTGGTTCAGCGTCTTCTTGTTCAGCTCTCTGTAGTCCACTACCAGCCGTTTGGCTGTAGACCCAGGTTTAGCCACCAGGAAACAGGGGCTGCAGTGTAGGGGGTAGTCCCCGTCCTTGTACTCCAGGACTAGGCCAGCGTTGATACATTCTTGTATCTATCGCTCGATCTCGTCGGCCTGCACTTTAGGAGCTGGATAGGGTCTCCTCCGGATCTTGTGACCCACGAACTCGGGTTTCAGCTTGAGGTCCATCTGTACCAGCTTGTCACATGAGGCTGGAGGGGGTAGTTCTCCGAACACCTCCAGATAGGTCCTTATAAGCTTCTGTACCCGCGGGTCCAATACCTTGATCTTGTCCTCCATGTCCTCGTCAGAGTGTAAGTTGCTTGCCCCCTGAGTAATAGACGTCGGGAGGTGGTCCTCCACCGACTCTTCGCCCGTGGTAGTGTCCTTCAGCCCTTGGTAGGCATATAGAAGGTCTTGTTCAACCATCTCCGGTGGACGATGGCAACATAGGCACGCTCGAGGGGGTTCACAAACACATTCCTCCGAGAGGTCGTCCTCCTCTGGGGTCCTCACATGGGCGCCCCACACGCTCTTCATGAGCTTAAGATCTACCTCCCTTTGCCAGGTGGTGATCTTCTGTTCGAGGTCCTCCTTCAATTGGGATAGGTCTCCCATACGTCCTTGCTTCAGTGGCCATGAGCTGCGGGTAGGCTTCACGTAGCATAGCTTTTTCGCCACCAACTTCCTCTTGGAATCCACATACTCCCTTAGCCTGGATCGAGGGTCCAGCTCCTCGTCCACGGGGTCTTCCACCCTCATGGAGAGTAGGGGTTTCAGTGGGGCGACGTACTTGGCGTTCTCCACTTCCTCCACACAGGTCTGCACGAAGAAGGCGTCGTGCTCAGTTTCGTCGTCTGAGTGGATAGAGCTAGGTAGCTCAGATAGTCCACACTCAGAGACTCCATCAGGAACAGGTACATGGCAGGGAGAGTTGGGGGCATTGGTGTCAGTCACGACGTACTCATCTCCTCCGGGTGTAGTGTCAATAGAATCTTGAGGTCGTAGGCGATCCTTCAAGTCACCCAAGGCGAGTCCATCCCTTTCTCGTTGTATAGCCTGGACCAGAGTCGGGTCCAGATCCTCCCAGGGAATGGAGGTAAGACCTCCGTCCACCACGCTGAGCATACTCCCCCATCCGGGCTTCCCAATAGGCGTCTTGCGTCCCAGAGGCACGTAGATGGCCTCATCAGGCAAACGAACAGAGCTGATAGTCAGTCTGTCCAGGAGGTTTCGCCAGTACTCGTTGCCCCCATGGGCTCCCCAATCGGGGGAACACAGGACCATACGGGAACGTTCCAAGGCCACCTTGGTCAGCACCTTCCCGGGTTCACTGAACCTGGGGTTCCCGTAGGCCATCCCTAAAGAGGGCCAGTAAAATTTGTAGCTGCAGTTCTTCCCCTTGCTGCAGTAAAGGTCCAGTACATGCTGCTTGTCGCTGGCGAACAACTCCACACTCAGGTCTTCTCTAGAGTAACCCAACTCCTTCAGACCTTGGTCTAGGACTTCCCCCAATAGTTGATAGTCCTCAGTTTTGGAGGCCGCCATCATGTTCGAGGGCTCCTCCTTCGATAGCCTCAGGTAACTCGAGGTAAGTTCCGACTGCTCCAGTGGCACCGACTCTCTGCCACTGCCGTGGTCCACGTAGAGGAGGTAGGGCGCTTGCAGCGTCAGGGATTCTGTATCTGGGAGTGCTGCACGAAGAAGTCAGTCCCCAGTACAAAGTCGAAGGCCTCAGTGTCCATCCCATAGAACCGATGGGCGATAGTCCGGGAGCCCATAGGTACCTCCACTTCACAGTCCCCGCAGCTGTGCACCACATGTCCATCCCCCATCCGTATAGCCGCGGTGGTCATGGTGTTCTTCAGGCTCCCACAAGGTAAAATTTTCTTGGCCACTATAGATATTGTGGCGCCAGTATCCAAAACCCCCAGGCGTTCGCGTCCCCCTAGTCGGATACGTACCCAAAACACCAGGTCTTGGGTGCCACCGGAGCGTCCCCGTCAGAACTCCGCGGGACAGGTCACCTCGAACCCCTTGTTCCGCAATTTGCGGGCCATCCTCATGAAACGGCTCCTGTTCTTAGCGTTGCCGTCATCACCACCTTCATGCTCACACTTGGCTCCTTGTTCTTGCTGGGCCTGCGTTTGTGAGCGTGTGGTAGGACCAGACTGCCCTCCAGAGGGCTCGGAGTTCCCCCCTGGATTAGGGTTGGGGTTGCCTCCGTTCTTGTCCTTGTTCTTGTTGTCCTTGTCTGGCTGGCGATTAGCGCCTCCTCCTCGTCCACCTTGACCCTTGTCTTGCCCTTGTCCACGTCCTTTCGACTTGCCCTTGCCGGAGTCGTTGCCTTTGCCTTTGCCTCCACCTTTGCCTGAGCCTTTACCAGGATCTTCACCCTTAAGCTTCGCTGATAGGCGTTGCGTATGGTAGCACTCATCCTCGTAGTGCTTCCGCTTCCCGCAGAAGGCACACGTGATGGTGCACCTGTAATGATCCGGCAGCTTCGCTTTGGCGCCGGTGTTCTTCTCCTGCTGCTTCCCCTGGACTACGAAGCAGTCTTGCTGCTCGCAGTCAGGGGCATGCTGCAGGTGGCCCTGCTCGTCTCTGGCATCACACCAGAAGAGCTCCTTCACGTTCTCCATGATACGGGCGTGGGCGTGTTTGGGGGTAGTCCCCTGCCCAGGTCGGGACCCTTGGTACCCTTTGCCATGGCCTCCAGAACCTCCACCACCAGGACGGTAGTTGTTCAAGTGCTGGTCGCTTTCCTTCTCCAGCGCCAGCTCCAGGAGTAGCACGCATAGATCCTCGTAGCGGAGGGATCTAGCCTTGCGCTCTGCTGTCGAACGGCACTCGTCCCACAGCTCTCAAGGGAGCTTGGCCACCAACCAGAACAGCAGGTCATCGCTGCTGTAGGAACCGGGCGTCAGTCGTCAAGCCCAGTGATCCAGGTCAGCCAACAGCTCAGAGACCCTGCCAGGTTTGGGGTTGTTGGGCAGCACGGGCAGGTTCTGGATCTCGGCCCTGATGGAGAGGTTGGTTTCGTAGGTCGGGTACTGCCTCTCCAAGGCAACCAAAACATCGGCAAAGGTGGCGGAGTTAGTCACGATCTGCCTGGCCTGCTTCTCCAGGTACTTGGTCTTGCAGCACTGCAGGAGCAGATCGCACTTGACTCGTCCACTAGCGTGGGTTTGGCCCGTCAATCGGAGAAACCGGCCAAAATTCTCAGCGAACTCGCTGAGGTCCTTGCCTGTGAACTCAGGCAGGTTCACCACGATCTTGGAGGTGGCAATAGCCTTCGCCTCCTGAGGCCTGCGTCCCTCAGGGCGTCGGGTCTTCTTCTTCTTCTTCTTCTTCTTTCCCCTTGGGTTCTCGGGGTCCTCCGGGTCATCGTCCTCCGAGGGCGAAGCAGAAGTCATCGACGGCGGCTCATCATCGGAGGGATCTCCGCCTAGATCACTAGAGCCATAAGGCTCCACGTCCACCATTGCCCTCAAGGCTGTCAGCCCCAGCCGGTCCAGCTCGGCCCTCGTAGAGTTCGTCACGTGGCTGTAGGGCGGCTGGGCCGTTCTCGGTACGAAAGGACTTCTCGGTATCGCTGCAGGGGTCGGCATCGGTCGGCTCCTCAGGCTCCCCAGGGTGTGTGTCAGCCCTGCCACCAGGTGGCTGGCCTGTACTCGATGGGGTGACACTCCAACCGTGGTAGGTGACGCTTGGGGTGGTATCATCAGGGGCTGCAGTTTTTCTCGGATCTCTTGAGTGAGGTCGCCCACGATTTTAGAAGTGGCTCCTCGGAGCACCTCGTTGATCTCCGACCGCGTCAGGAACCTGTTGGAGGATCTCCCCGATCCTCTACTCCTACCTCCAAGAGGCTCAGGTCCTCTCCTCAACCTACTCAAGGTTGCATACCCAGGTGCATACCCAGGAACATCCACATAGGTTCCCGTAGGGGGTAGAGGATGGTGATAGTCAGCCGCATACCATCGCGGCGCAGAACTGGAAGCCACCGGCTCACTGGCAGTAGTTGCCTCAGGGAACGCAGTGGTAGGTGGGCCCATACTGTAGGCGGGGTAGGGAGGCATGCCAGTAAGGCCTGTGCCCTCAACCATAGGTGGGTTGGTTATGGGAGTGGATGTTGCAGCGGCTGGGTCTGGAATTGGGAGTGTGGTGGTTATAGGAGAGGGTGATGCGTGGAGGCCAGAAGCGCTTGGTGCGCCTTCGAAGGTAGGGTCATTCGTCAGGTCTCGCCCTTGGTCCTCTCCTTCGTCTGCTTCGTCTCCAGCATCCTTCTCGCTCTCTCTCTTCCTCTTCACAGGCTGAGTGACCACCTCCTCGACTGAGAGGGCCCTGAACGCCGTCTGGAGTCCATCCAACGAGTCCTCAGCCACGTCCACTGGCCCATGTAAGGGCTCCGAAGGTACAGCGCTAGGTCCAGGTCCAGGTTCACCAGGTGCTGGCCTTGCTGGTGCCTCAGGCGCTGAGTCAGGCGCTGACTTCACGTCGGCGTCCTCTTTCCTTGTATCCATCTTCGTTCGCCCTTCTGCTTATATGTGACTGCTCGGCGCACTGCATGTACGGCACGGGGTTGCTGCCGGTGCGCAGAGACAGTCTGCCTCTTGCTACCAGAAAAGTTTATAGTGGTTTCAACACTGTGTTTTTGCCTCTCCTGCTGCTTGCTGTTGGTGTAGGGTTTCCTGCTGCTTGTTTTTGGAGATGAAAAGCTTTTGTTTGCTGAAATACAATCAATCCAGGATAGCCCAAGCCAGAGATATGCAAGTAGAAGAGAATCAGGATCAAAGCATGAAGGGCTGCAGTGTAAACAGTGAAAGATGAAAGGATATTCACAGAAACTGCAACTCAGGTCAAATCGGATTCCATATTCACAAAGATAGCTGAAATGTTTTGGAAAAGAGTTGGAAAACTGCCCCATGGTCACTCTATCTCCATAGTGCCATCTCAGGAGATGTGCACTCTTTGTTTTGGGTACCATATGTGCTGAGGTGGCAGGGCATGTGGCGATGAGGTCACTGCCATGTCACATGGGATCTTCCTACTTAGCTAGGCTGACCGGGAATTGAACCCAGGACCTCTCAAAAAGAGGTGCCCAGCCCCCTAGGGTGCATACCACTAGGACAGCTAAGAATTCATGGAAAAACATAGATAAATTCATAGGCTCTGCCCTTGATATGTCAGTTCTCAGTCAACTCAGGAAAAGATGATTTGCCTCACATTGATAGGCGATTAAGGGGTCCACTCCATATCCTGATTGGGTGTTTGGTTCCATAGGTCAAAATGTGTTATCACCACTTTTGGTGGGGCCAATACTAAGATAGAAATGCCTGGATGCTCAGTGCATCCCCAATACAACTAGAGTATGCCTCAAAGCATTGGAAAAGCACTTTTTCTTGCTCTCTGTAACCCTCTGCAACATACCCTGGTAATAGTTCCCCGTCTGACCAAGGGTCCAGGGTCTGTCATTTGGAAAATATGTACATAAATTTATAAAAGTGTTGTTGGTTGTTGTTGTTGTTGTTCCTGTTGATGCTGCGTAGGGCATAGTGTGCCATCAGCGATAAGGCTGTTTGTCCACCCCATGGCGACTTTGGATTGCATAACCGCGTCGTCGCGGATTTTTGAATTGTATGTTGCTCGCCGTTGTTGTCCGGATACCGCATCAGCGCATAGGATAGCACTGGACAATTCATTGATGTTTCGAACGATCTCCTCAATATTAGGCCTTTACCTTACGCATTCGGTGTCATACCCATAGTAGGCCAGTTTTACGAGTTCAACCCCAGTGACAACAACCTGGTATCATTCATCGATGACCACCACCACTACCCAGATTTGATCCCATTCTGCGTAGCATAACCGGCACAGCACGGCACGGCACGGTGGGGGACCGAGGAGAGCCCAAAACCTGAATCCAAAAGAATAAAAGAATAAATAAAATGTTTCCCGTCATAACTGTGAACCACAGCACACGACAGTTCGTGCATACACCATTGGCAATCAGGACTCAGGATCCTGAAAGCAAAACTTTCAGTATGGCATGGGAGTGGGTGGGTGCAAATGATGAAAATATGAGGACGGTTGGTCTTGCAATATGCGATCACATGTACAACGCATTCAGGCATCCCAGTGGATCGGCTGGCCTCGCCAGCATTGAGGACCCATCAACCTTCTCATTGGAGGACGTTACAGAGATTGACCCCATCACAGATGCAATGAACCCTATCCTCGTTGACCGTAGTATAGATCAGGTTGAGTTATCACCACTCAGTGCCCTGTACCTACATGGTGCGGTGGTCAATGCTAGAAAGGGGCAGTATTGTTTTGCGGCAGTGGTGGTGCAACGGGGACCCAAGATAATTCGCCACCTCATCTATGTAATGTCACAGAATCCTGCATCGTTCTACGACGTGGGTCCACGACACTACTCGTTTGAACAACTATTCCGTTATCAAAAGAGGGTACTAGAACATGTGCGACGACGGTTGATGTTGCCAATGGGCATGACAAGATGGCCCGGGTGGATGCATCCCAACACATACAACCCGGAAAGTTCTACGGTCCTAGCTCACCTACCCATGCCCGTACAGGAACCAAAAGGCTTTCCATGGAGGGGAACATTCCTGGCTGAGATGGAGCCTACTTTCGATTGACGATTCTCTGTCCCTCCTTGGTAATATGACCTCAAGTGGCTAGGGATGGCATCAAACGCTGTAAAACTGAAGACGCAACCCTAACCTGCTTGACACAATCACAAGTCACAATCACAAAAATCAGCAAAGTCTCAGGCTCATGGCAAAGGGGATAATCGCACCGTGCGGGAGCAGTGAGAATGTGTGATGAAAGGACGTATGGTGCATTGGCGAGCGACTGAGTACTGCCACTTGCAAGGGGGTTCTGTCCTTGAAGTCCCCGCTAGTGCTGTAGTGGTTGACCCCACAGGTGCCCCCAAAGGACATTCACATATGTTCTTTTTTCACGGCAACGGTACCCAGTACCGCCACCACCTCCACCACGACGGTGCTCGGCGCCCAGATCGCCGCGAATAATATTCCTCTGGGTATGTCCTGCACCATGTCCGCTCAATTTCATCGTCGTGCTCAGCATCCGCCAGCGTGTATCGGCCCGGTGGATTTATATTCCACCGCAGTGGTAATAGTGCACCTATTGGTGGTGCAACTATTACCACTGCATATGGATAGTGACTGTGCCCGTCGCCTAGCATCAGCTGGTGCAGGCGATGAGGGGTGGTCGCTCGTCGAAAGGGGTGGTATTGTGGCGGCTGCTGATCCTCTGCATTATTGTTGAGCGGATCTTCACGGCGCAGCGGCTCCGTCACAGCAGGGGGTTGAGGTACGGAATGCTGGTTGTTGTGCTGCAGTTGCGCCAGTAGTTGACGTGCCGGCGGCAGTGCGCTCCCCACTTGTTGTCCCCGTGCTAGCACCCACGCCTGGGGTGCTTGATTCTCTGCACTAGTCGTCTCGTCATTGAGCAAAATTGGTCAATTACGGGACATGTGGGACATGTTCTTTACTTTTTTTACAATCTGATACGGGCGACACCGCTGCGGTACGCATGCACATGCGAGCTGTTGTGCTGGAATCGCTGCGTGGCGGCGGCGCACAATGCGGGTTCATCCAGCACCCGCGACCCCGCCACTCTGCCATCACTGTGTGGGATCAGACCACCACATAGAGCAGCAGCAGATGCGCCTGGACAAGTGTGGTATTGCTCAAGGGCAAAACAAAAAAAGCGAAGAAATCGTCTGTAACAATACACACAAGATCACAATCCCATTTTATCATGAGGGTGCAAAAAAGGGTAAATCACCTTTGATCCTGTTTGACTTCTACTTGCTCATCTCTGGCTTGGGTTATCCTGTATTCGTTGTATTTTGTCAACAACACATTTTCTCCATCAAAAACAAGCAGCAGGAACCCTACACCAGCAGCAAGCAGCAGGAGAGGCACAGAAAAAGAGCTGAAAGACTCATAAAAACTTTCTTCCCGCTTTTTTTCCTTGGCGGCCTTCTTCAGCACCTTCACCTCGTCCTCCAGGGACGAAATGTGGCGCCGACAGGAGCAGTCCTTGGCGCACTCACCACATGATGGGCATCGAGTGCTTTTTCCTTTACTTCTTACCTCATCAACCCAAGTGTCAACACTGGAGTTAGAGTTGGGGAGTTTGAACAATTGCTTCTGGAGAGGTGAGAATGCGTCGAATCACACCTCTTTTCGTCGACATATTCGCCGTTCGGACCCCAGGTGCTCAACGGGCCAGCATGTTGTTGGACATTCTGGCGTCTCTCCTCGGCAATGATGGCCATTTGCACCATCACGGCAGCCTGGTGGTCAAACTGGTCCATGAGCTCCTCCCAGTCCTCTTGTTCCTGCAATGTGGCGTCGAATCTCAGGCGGCCGCTCTCCCGGATGAACTGGCACGACGCCCTGAACCAGTCCCTCAGGCGGCCTCGGTAGTTCGCCTCCGCCAGTAGCCAATTCTGGCGGTTCAGGAACTCCTGATTCCAGAATTCCTGGAGGTGATTTTCCCAATATTCACCAGAAATCTCACTAATTCGAGTACTCAA
>CAXIWF010000581.1:0-12218 GCA_964036045.1 Eutreptiella sp. 'Long Island Sound 2002' | reverse complement strand
AGTAACTCATCATATCGAGAAGCCCAACTTTTTACACTCACAACTTCCGCACTTTTGATGTTGTGTGGTTTTTTGTTACAACGAGGGTTGTGCGAAAACTGCACACTCCCGCTATAATCCCCATACTACTGCATGCATGCCATGCCATGATGTACACCATTGCATCGCATTGCCATCGACAGGCGACTCGCCTTCTCACTCACTCACTCACTCCTTCACTCACCTTCGAGTCTGCAGCGTGCGCCACGGAGACTGCGATCTGGAAGGCGGACTGCTTCTCCTGCGCCTCGCCATCCGCACCTGCGCTCGCACCGTTGTCTTCGGGGCCCTCGTAGCCAGGCATACCAGGCCGACCACGCTCCTCATCAACCTACAGAGTATCCCAGGATCCCAGAACCAATCAACCATCAGTAACCCGGCAACAGCAGTGGTAGATCATATACGAGTGGTGACCATGAACACCCAATCAGCAACAGAGTGAGAAGCAATTGTAGTGGCACCAGACCACCATAATCATTGTATCGTAGTGTGTCTACGGTGGTGTGTCTATAATATTGTGTATTTAAGAGTATGTCAACAGCACCTGTCGCAGGAACTTGATGCGCTCAGCATGCTCCTTCTTGGCAGCGGCGCGCGAATCCTGTAAATCCTCTTCGTCCTCCACTGTGAGGACAGGCCAACACACCACATAACACACAACACAGCACGGCAACGCAAAACACGTAAACGCAGTATGACAAAGGTGTCAGAGCACATTGGAATTGGACCATAACCATGCCAGTTGAAGTGTGGCACTACGAGTACCAAAGGCCAGGCCACAAACTGTATCCGATACAGAAGAACATACGTACCTCCACCTCGAGAAGTGCCCGTTGCATAGAAGTTCGCCTTTTTGGACGGGTACTCTAACTGGCCGGCCTCGCCACCTGGAACACGCAGCACACGCAGGACACGCCGCAACGAGCGGGGGTTACGATTGCCATCATCATCATCATCATCAGCAGCAGCACCATCATCACCACTATCAGCTTCTTCTTCTTCAAATTCTTTTCAATGTATGAGAAAAGCAGTATAATTAGCATAGCAGCATTGATACACAACTGGTGGTCGAGTGGGTTGGAAGAGTGTATGTATGCGTGTGTGTATGCGTGCGTGTGAGAGTCGTGTGAGTGTCGTGTGTGTGTGTGTGTGTGTGCGTGTGTGCGTGTGTGTGTGTGTGGGGGGGGGGGGGGGGGTATGAAAAGAGTTCGAGCAACCAAGGTTTAGTCCTAGTGTTTGCCTCTGTGCCTGTCTGCCTGCCTGTCTGCCTCACCATCGAGCACGGAGATGACGGCAGCGTACGACGGTGTGTCTCTGGCCACGGGCAGCGCGCCGGAGTACATGACTCGCTTGCACACACGCTCCTGCTTGTCCGCCGCCATCGTCGCGTAGATCACCGCCAGCTGGCCCAGCAGCTGCGTCGCATACGTGTCCGCCCTGTTTTGAATATGTCACATCAATGCAACAACGGGTGTGTAGCAGCTAAAGCCATATATATAGATAAATAGATTGAGAGATGGATAGAGTGTGTGAGTGTGAGTGTGTGTATGTGGTGGTGGTGGTGGTGGGGACTTACGGCTGGTCGTCCTTGCGCGAGAGATCTAGCGCACCCATGTTGACATTCAGCATGCAGAGCAGCGCGAATATGTATTCGTGGTGTCTGCAGAATGCGGATGCTCGCAACATCTGCGCAGTGGGGTTGAGCCTCCGCAGTAGTGTCATGACGAACTGCGTAGGCGGCGCGCGGAACGAGGCGATGATGAGCGTGCGCAGCGAGGCGGCGATACCCTTGACCAGATTGGGGTTGTGCAGCGCCATCTCCGCCACGCAGTCGCCCTCCAGCATGTCTGCATAGGCCTCCGCGCGTGTGTTCAGGATAGTCGCGTGGATCACACACCTGTTAAGGCAAGCAGAATACAAAATGCAGGCACAGACAGAGAGGCACAGACAGAGCAACGAGGTATAGAGAATAATCCAAGCGATAAGGACAGGGAGGAAGGGTATGTGTGTTAGGGAGGTAAAACGCGATGCCAAGCATAAGAAGGCTATGATAGCTAGTCTCATACAAAAGAAGCCAGTCTCGTAGACCGCGATGATTGGTTTCAAGGATCAGCGAGCTACCGGCCGGGTTCCAGCAGAGACTGAATTCTCGACAGTGCCGCTCTCAACTATTTTTCTCTGCGCGCTACAATGAATCGTTCTACTTATTGACACTGTTCTCTCTTTCTTTCTCTCTCTCATTACTGCTTTCCTTTCCAGCTATATCTATTGGTTTTACCGATCTAGGTAGGGCAGCACCAGTCTAGGGATGAGCAGCGTCTCCATGAGCATGTGTCTGCGGTACTCCTCGATGTTGACCGTGGCGTAGAAGTACAGGTTCTGCAGGAAGGCGTGCACGGACGACACGGCGATGTGGTCGAACTCCTCCAGCGCCTCCGAGATGAACGACCCCTCCTGCACCCACAGACCAGCAGCACCAACACCACAGACACAAGCAGCACCAACATAAGCACAACCAGGAGCAGCACCACTGGAAACAAAGATAGTCCCAAGAAAGTGAGAAAACACACGATTGGAGCAAAAATGAGCATAGTAGCTTACAAACCCCCTTTCTGCATAATAGCTAACTATTCCCCGGCCTGTCTGTCTGTCTGTCAGCTTGTTTAAGATTATACTATGATAGTCAGTCAGTCTGTCTGTCTGTCTATGCGCAAGCAGATTCTCCCTTACCTTGCCCTCCCCCGAGTCTTCTAGCTGCAGCAGCTCCCTATCCCCATCCTCGAACAGACAGTCGTACAACGCCATACTCAGCTTCTCCACCAGGTGCGAGCGCAAAGTTATCTCCAGCAGTGTGTCCATTTCCTCTCCAAACCGCTCCACGCTGCAGCCCGGACAGCAGCCCAACCCAGGTCAGCGATAGCAGGTTAGTCACACCATGCCACGCCCAACAGCCACGCCCAACAAGAAGTTTCGTTCAACAAGCATTAGGATAGGGTAGTTATGTAGCTTGTTAGCACAATGGTTTTGAGCCACCCCATATAATCTGTCATGGCATGTACGGTTCTATCCTACGCGCGAGTGACGCACGAGTGGCGTACCTATATAGGGCAATCTCCCCGCCGCCAGATGCGTCGAAGTAGGTTCCTGGGTGGGTGAATCCGCGCAGCAGTCTGCAGATCTGCATCAGCAGCGGCTTCTCATATCTTCAGCCAGACATAGTCACATACAGATATAGAGAAGAGGTCAAAGAGGGGCAGAGAGCAGGGCAAAGAAGCATTAATATCCACTGATGCATACAATGAAATGCACAAATCTGCATGACTCGATAGATATATTTCATTATTGTAGTAATTACTTTCATCATAATCATAACCACTAGTAATAAAATGTGTATACGAAAGGAATCAGGACCACACACCCATCTCATGCCCCCGCGTACATACATACACGCACACTCAAACCTACCTGTGTACGACGAGTTCATGCTCCCACTGGCCCATTTTGCCCTGTCCAGGCTTTTGCCGTTGTTTCAATTCTGTGGAATATGTTTCTCCATCTTCTAATAATCCGACCACTGTGCACAGTGCAATCTTCCTATTCCCCTGTGTGAGTTCGAGCACGTCCTCGGTTTTGAGGCGGTACTCCCAGCACCTTGCTAGTAGCAACACCATGGCTTTGTTCAGCTCGGGCTCCTGTCCACCCGTCGTCTCTTCCTGCGCCATGTAAGAATCGAACCAGTCACTCACGCCCTGCAGCGCGGCGCGCACCTCCGAAACCGCCGCCTTGGAGCCAGTCGCCACATTGGCCAGGATGTTCAGCACGTCTAGCTTAGTATCCTACAGAGACAAAGACAAAGACAGAGAAGTAGGTAGAAAATATGCATGATGATCTAAAGCGAAAATGATACATCATATGTTGGCTGGCAGCATGTGCTGGCTGGAGGAACCAGGTTCAGGCGAGATTAGGGGTAGGGGTGGAGGAGCAATCAGGTGCACTTATACATTAATTAGAAAACCGCTGATCCCGTTAATCGAAACACTCCCACAGCATTATAAAGATACAAATGCTTACTTTGTCAGATTTTTTATCATTCTGCTCGTTAAGCAAGTTTTCTACGAGACGGTGAAGTGTCCGATCTTCTAAGAAGTTGTCTGGTGTCGACCTCGACATCGTCACCAGGGCAGTAAGGTCGACAGGCCTAGATAGTAGCGCAGCATCCAACTGCCATTTGGCTGAAAGTTTCACTGACTGTTGTCTCTTCCCCTCTGCCATATTTTATGTTGCTGTGTTAATAAATTCGCGCTTGTCTAGTAAAAGTTTATAAAGAAAATGTAATGGCTAATTGGGCTGGGTACTCGTTGTAATGCCAGAATAATCACACCAAAGAGAGAAACAGACAGGTAAATGGGGGAAACACCGGAGAAATAACTACTGCATGTAGTTTTTGCTAGCAAGTACTGATAAAACAATGAGAAACGTGAGCTCAATACGAGTGTGAGTACTAGCAGACTTTACATTCCAGAATAAGTTATTGAAGTTTTATCTCAGAGCGGAAGTTCAAAGTTTATAAGCTTTTGTGAAATAAAATGATGGCTATAATATGGGTTTTGTTATTTATCATATATTTATAAAAAGGTATATTTAATAACTATTCGTCATTGGTTGTCTACAGCAGGATCTTCTTCGAAATACGAAACTAACGAACACTGCAACCCAGGGAACACGAAGTGAGATATTTTTGCGAGACCTTCCACTTGTAAATATTTAACGAAAAACCTTCTTAAACTAGCCGATATAAGATAGCATGAGCTGTATTACCGGACATTTCTGAACCCATTGCACTCACCACACCTCTTGTGGATATAAATCCACTCTCCGGTAGTCAGCTTGCGCCATGCAGCGTATACTAGGCGTTTCGCTTTGGCGATACCTTCGCGGTTCATACCACAAGGGATTAGTAGCAAGTGGGAAAGTGCGATTCTTTAACTACAATACAGCTCTTACCCGAGATATTGACAACTCGTTGCTATCTGCAGCTCTGATAATGAGTGTCAGTAGCCGTGTCGCACTTGATATAGACCGAGCGCGTAAGCAGCACGCCCATCTCAACTCTGTTCTCGCCTCGCTTGGAGTCGAGCTACATAACCTCTCTTCTGGAGGTCACCCAGACAGTGTTTTCATTGAAGATACAATGGTCGCCATAGATCGCACTGTAGTGCTCACCAATCCCGGAGCGCTTTCACGACGGGCAGAGATCGGCGCTGTGCGAGAATATATCAGCAAGCATGAGCCATTTAAGTCTCAGGTGGAAGTTGTGGAACTGGAAAGTGGCACACTAGACGGAGGCGATGTTCTCTTCACAGGTACGTTTTGTTAACGAAACTTGAAATTGCAGCTTGCATGGAGAGTATTCGGTCGCACGGTACTGATGTATTTGTATAGATTCCACAACTTAGCATGGGTAAAAAGTATGTTTCTATTGTCACTTTTTTTAGTCTTAATTTTGCAACGAATTGTATTACAAATATCTCTTCTACCCCCCTCTCTCTGACTGGATAGGGCACGATATCTTGGTGGGAGAGTCAACACGCTCCAATGCTGAAGGAATCGCCAGCCTTCAGAAAGCATTTCCCTCGATCCGAGTGAACACAATCCCTATGCAGGGATTGTTCAAGGAAGCTAAGCGCGTCGTAACAGAGTTAAGGAGGGAGCATGCGGCCAGTACGAGTAGCGAAGGTGGGGGAGGGGGTGGCAGTAGTACTGGGATTCGGCATGATTGTCGAAAGAACCAACTCTATAGTAGAGCCGTGCATCGTGGGTTGGTTGGATTCAATCAGGATGCAGGGCGGTTGCCTAGGGAATCTCGTATTGTAGGAAGCGGCTCCCACACGCTGCCCACCCCACCCCCCACCCCAACATCAGCAGCAGCAGATGAAAGGGCAGACGAAGGTGCAGATGTCACTGATGCTGCGTTGCAGGGGGAGATGGAGCAAGTACAGGTCGAGAGGGTTATGGCCATGGCGGAGGTGGAGGAGACGTTGCACTTAAAGTCCTTCTGCTCCATGGCGGCGCCGGGGGTGCTGCTGGTGGGGGGACCCTGGGGCCTGGCTCTCTACAACTGGCTCGCTATCAACGCGCAGCACCATTTACCCCCTGAGGGGCATGGCGCTGCTGTTACCAGCATGCCCTATCAGGTTGCATTTGTGCCTGATGCGGCTGCGGCCAACTGCCTGAGCGTGAACGGCACGGTGGTGCGGCGCGCCTGCTCTGAGTTCCCTCTCAGTGAGTACGGCTGGCAGCAGGTCACCCAGCTGTACAACGCCATGAGAGAGACCACAACACCGGGTCGACACTGGGGGTTGAAGGAGACAGGTAGTCTCATCCAGGTTCAGGTAGAGAGTGGCGAGCTGGCAAAGGTGGACGGGGCACTCACATGCTGCTCTGTGCTACTACACCTCTGACCTCCCTCGTACAGGTGCAGGTAGAAAGTGGCGAGCTGGCAAAGGTGGACGGGGCACTCACATGCTGCTCTGTGCTACTACACCTCTGACCTCCCTCGTACAGGTGCAGGTAGAGAATGGCGAGCTGGCAAAGGTGGACGGGGCACTCACATGCTGCTCTGTGCTACTACACCTCTGACCTCCCTCGTACAGGTGCAGGTAGAAAGTGGCGAGCTGGCAAAGGTGGACGGGGCACTCACATGCTGCTCTGTGCTACTACACCTCTGACCTCCCTCAGTTTTCTAACTGTACCTGCAAGTACTAGCAGCAGAGATACAGCTGAGCAGCCTGCAGTCTGCAAGGCTACATTTCCGTACTGAAAAGCACCGAAGAATATAGTATGATACCTTATTTGAAACACTACTGTCACAGAATTTCTACGGTTGATGTGGAATGTCACCACTTTTTAAGTACTCTAGGTAGCGCACACAAGAGCTGCTGTGTATCCAAAAATTGATAAGATTTTGATTTATGACCCAGAATTGGGACACAGATGACTGTGACTTACTGTGTGCCCAGTCACAATCGCTGATAACAAATGTACTTGTTTGTATGCCTGTGTCTGCAGCGGATAAAACTACTGAAAGCTATTTTAAGCAGTTATTTTAAGACGTATCCCTCTCAACTTTTCTTATCCAAGTCTTCCGCTGCCTTCTTGAGGCTTGTGCGTGTCATATTACTGAGAGAGCTGGTAATATTTACACTGCGAAACATCCTATTATGATAATGTTCTCAATGAATCACTACTGTTCGTAGCGCCAACTATATCTGTATCGACCTACCCTTTTTGGCGCCGCATGAGCGGGAGGGAATTAATACCATTAGTGAATAATCTTTCAGCTTTTTAAAGCACAATGGCCCGAATTAAAGCATAACATCAAAATGCTCCAAGCATCCGAGAAAGACATCGAAGAGCCGCCGAACATACATTAAATTATGCATGCACGCACAGAACACAGCCACAAAAAGAAATATAAATACGACATGGCATGAAAATTTTTCTGGAGAGGGAAGGGGGCAAAAAAAGGTCTAGTACTGCAAAAATCGGTTGGTCAACATATATTCAACTGCTTGCGACTGGTAGGTATATCATCGGCATCTACGCGGCGACACTGTGAGCTCAATAGACCGCCGAGTTAGATGTAATATCTTCTCTCACGAGGTTGTTTTTGGTACAATCTTGCTGTGATCCCTTAAAAAGGCTCAAGGGTGCACCCGCTAAGACCGACGGTCTATTGTCTCACAAGTGCGCTGAGATATACTCACATAGCATATAAATACCAAGGACAAGGTCTGACTCTGTTTCCCTAAAATCTATAACGTCATTTTTTAAAGAACATCTTTCTGATAGCATCTTTTCACTAAATAATCTTGGAAAAGTAGTTCTTGGCAGCGGAGCGTCAAAGGGCATTTTGCACTCTGTCCTTGCAGCCGACTTTACGGACCGCTGAGAAGGTGACACCAACGAGACAGCAGTGGTGGTGACAGAAGAGTTCATCGATGCCGTCGTTTTTCTACTCTTGAAACTGAGCTGTCGGATTTACCGGAATGGTCAATATGGTTCGCGCTCATTGCCTTCAGAGCAGCCTGGTGTGCCTTTACAGCCCCTACACTTGCAGCACCCACAAAACCTCGTGCGCTCGGCGTCTTACTCTTCGAGGTGACAACTCTGCTACCTGCACTTCTCGATGATGGTGATAAATATGACCCCCGATTTTCGTCTATTTTATCAAAACTATCAACGCTATCGAATATTCTCTCGGCCACTGATCTTGGAGTCAGACTACCTTGTTCCCCATCGTTTTCAATTTTGTCAAGGCTACTGCTAGTTCGCGTCAAGGTTTTAGATGGACTATCTTCCTGACCATTATTTTGAGTATTTGCACTTGTGGTCATCCTTGCTAGAATCGCGATCAGAAGAACACCCACTAAATAGTACATTAAATCCATCAACAACATCGGTATGAGGGCTTTCTCAGTTTTTTATCTTTTCGATTATTGGATCAACGCTCAGAAGAACACGAACTTTGGTTTTATAACAGAACAGTGCAAACCAATATTCTGCATTTGAGGTTAAACTGACGAGATACAGATTAATTAGCCCAGTAGTTGTAGTTTATCCACTACCTGTATCTTGATTGATTGATTGATTGATTGATTGAACCTGTATCTTGGATGAACTGAAATTGCGGGAAATTTCGATGGTTCGATTTTTCCATTCATATTTCCCCGCAATTTACAGATGGATGAATTTAATCAATTATGCGTATCCAAGTTATTTTATATAATTTATACGTTAACTTTAATGGTCAATATGAAATGCAAAGTCTGGAAAAAAAGGTTTCACTTCAATGTTACTAAATCAATATGTACTTCAAGTACTTCGAAGTGCAGTATAAATGCATATTAAATATGCATTTTATTACACTAGCCTCGGTCTCCATATTAAATATATTAAAACCTATTTAACAATAAAGGAGACTATATAGTCTCGTTTATTATTAAATAGGTTTTAATATATATAATATGGAGACCGAGGCTAATGTAACAAATTGCGCGGATAAAATTTTGAAGTTTATGGCCAAGGAGGGGAAAAGACCATTTCCAATGGAATGACCAGCACTAGAAAACAGCATTAAAGTAAGCGTCTTTAATAGTTATCGCGTGTATGGAGCAATGTATGAAAGTTCTCATTCGTGTTTTTGTTTATTTGCTGTGGGTGGCAACAGCGGTGCATGCCACAACATCATCACTGCCGTTCTCGCCGTCGGCGCGGAAAAGTTCGAATAATCTCCGCGGCAGCCATCATCAGAGCGACACTACCGACATTCTTATAGAATTATCAACGTCTGTTTCTGATAGCACATATCATGATCGAGCTATTCGAATTAGAGCATTTTAGCAACGAACTACCCCGGGCCGATGGAAAAGTGAAATCGGCTAGAATGGCAGTGGAAATTCTACGTCAGCATATCGAGGCGAAAAAGTTGCCATCATCAAGTATGTTGGATTCGAGTCAAGCAGATGAAACGACTGATGATGGGTTAGGGGGAAAGCACGATCAGCATGACTTGCGCGATCAAGATATATTGGAAGAGTTTGCGTTATCTTCAGTTAAACATACTCCCGTTATCAAAGTAACCAAGGACGGATCGTTAGCAGCAGTCACCCTCAATCAAAATTGAGGAATATACAATGGTGCTTTTCTTTAATTGTCCCTCAATTTTGCCCTGTGTGTTACATTGGCCTTTCAGTGGAGAATGGCTTTTCCACGTCTGTCAATGTGACGACGGTCGGACAACAGAGTTAATATAATAGTCTTAATGTGTTCCTCTTTCTTCCATGTGTGATATAAGTGTATTTTTGGTGGACAAAAGTTCGTGTTTCTAACGTGTACTGGAAATTCTTGCATCCTTGTGTAAATGTGCTGCTATCGCTTTATATTTCTTTTAAATTTGCTCAGCGCCAGATCATTCACCTGTTACGCTGTAATAAGAAAAATGAAAAAGATATTGTGCTGGTATTCGTAGCATTTGTTCTGCTAAAAGATGGTACTAGATTTCTGTGTAGATATATCCGATGACCAGCAAGAAAGTCAGTTGAATTCTCAGCAGACTATTAGGACCAACAGAAAGCTACTCCCTCCCACGTAAAGACTATATCCCGGGGGATGGTATCCCAGTATCATCTTTCTTCAATGACTCAAGCGCATTCCCCTTATCTGAAGTGTATTCATGTATAAAATACTAGCAATTCAATAACTGTGGCATACTAAATAGCAGCACCAGAGTGGTATCCTGCACTCTAACCTCCCAAAAGTGTATTATCTAATTACGTAAAAAAAAAACATGCCCAAATTACAGTAACAAGTCGATTTAAATACAGAAAAGGTCAACGAAAAGTACCAAGTGATGACTGCGATGGGATAAAAGATCATCACTATTATTTAACATTTACACGTGTGCGTGTGTACACGGAAGTAGCATACACTCAGAACTCACAAGCATTACACATTGCTTGTAATTAGTGCTGTAGGCACCCCAAAATGTACTACTGCTCAAGGTTACTACCATGATATGCGCAACGTCACTGATGCACCCCAAAATGTACTACTGCTCAAGGCTACTACCATGATATGCGCAACGTCACTGATGCACCCCAAACTGTACTACTGCTCAAGGTTACTTCCATGATATGCGCAACGTCACTGATGCACCCCAAACTGTACTACTGCTCAAAGTTACTTCCATGATATGCGCAACGTCACTGATGCACCCCAAACTGTACTACTGCTCAAGGTTACTTCCATGATATGCGCAACGTCACTGATGTACAACCAGCAGACTGACTACGAAGTGCAAAGACAATTTCACAGCACAACAATATAGGTTACGCAGCATTTGAGTGCGTCTATGAGTTAGACCTAGCAGGACCAGTGCTCTTCACACCCCAGCGCCCCAGCACCGCACCAAGCACGCCACCACTAAGCCGCAGCAGGGAAGAGTGCGTCTATGAGTTAGACCTAGCAGGGCCAGTGCTCTTCACACCCCAGCGCCCTAGCACCGCACCAAGCACGCCACCATTAAGCCGCAGCAGGGAAGAGTGCGTCTATGAGTTAGACCTAGCAGGGCCAGTGCTCTTCACACCCCAGCGCCCCAGCACTGCACCAAGCACGCCACCATTAAGCCGCAACAGGGAAGATAGAAATGCCGACATGTCGTAGTGGTACAGTGCTCGGGCAGGCGGCTTGACTACATGAAAGGGCTGCACGGGAGAGATAACTGAAGCAGCGCGCAGCCACACGTTTCGGTTGCCGATGACGAGGCTGTGGATGCGGCAATCCTCCCCGAGATCCACATCTATGGGCGACGATGTGAGTATAGGCATCACCGTGCGCAGCGAGGAATCAGGATTCAGGGCCACCTGGATGTTCTTTAAGTATACAGTCTGCCCGCCGGCACGCACTGCAGCACCCGTGGACAGCTCGAAGTCCACCGTGCCATCTAGCCCCAGCGCACTGCTACTGAACAGCGCTCGTCGGTTCCGACTGGTATCGGTGCGCAGCTGCGCAGTGCCCTTCACGTGCAGCCGGCGTGAGTGGATTGTCACCTTGGATATCCGCGCATTCATTAATCCACCGACATTCAGCACTCGCTCTAAAATAGTGTCAGCCAGAAGCTGGATTATGTTTCTGATGACTTTGGAGTTAACTATATCCTGTTGTGTAAACAGTGCGTCGCAGTAAATAGCGTACGGCTTTTTAATCGACTGCTGCTTACTTCTAAACAAGAAACGCCGCATGCGAAGGCTCAAGTCTTTCACGACCACCTTCCCCCCACCAGATACGTGTACTTGGGCGTACGATATCTTGTCAAACTTCATCTCGATAGTGTCCACTTTCCCGCGAACGATATCGTGGTTCGAGCCCGCAATAACTTTGATCTGTAGACCAGATACTTCGTCCGTTCTTCTTCTCACTATTCTCATCAAAGCTGCAGCGAGGATTCTGCCAAACAGCACTGGGTGCGCGCGGCGCATGTCCTGATCCACTTCATCCAATTTCGTAAAAGACTCTTCGTAAGCAGTTACGTTCGAGCCTTTGAACAAAGGCCATATTGTGTCTTCAATACTGTTGAAGAACTTCAAGTTGCGTATTCTACTCACTGACAAAGGGATATG
>CAXIWF010000580.1:0-31937 GCA_964036045.1 Eutreptiella sp. 'Long Island Sound 2002' | reverse complement strand
CCCAGATGGGGGCTTGTCCCGGTTTGGTCACCAAGGGTTCACGCTTTGTTGCACAACTTCGCAGGGCGTTCCATGGAGTCGGTGGCCACCAAAGGCATGGCGCATTCCGGGTCGGCCGAGGCCAAACCCTCAGAGCAGGGCACGCGTAAGTCCAATGGTACCAATGCAGCACCATCTTGCCAAGCAGAGAGCTATGTCGCCATGCAGCATGTCAGTGGATAGCCCACACACTCCAGCTGTCAGATGGAAAAGACAACTCCACAGGGGCGCCACCGAGACGCGGCCCCGCAGCACCGGACTTGAGAACACCAGCGTTGCCACTGGCCCTTCCCAGCAATCTCTCCGAGAAAGCGTTCTGAGTATCATCAGCCAAGACCCTGGTACCAGCGTGTCGGAATATTAGATTCGTCTGCCTGTTCGCCACTCCTGCAAGGCAGAGCCCTGGCACCGAGCTTCACCCGAAGGGCACAGCGCCGCGCACCCCATGGCACCCAGTGGGGGACCAGCACGGCGCCAGCCGCGGGACGGGCGACCCGGAGCCAGAGGCCCCGAACTTTGCAGCCTTTGCCGTATCCGTGAGCATTGCCATCTGGCTTACAATCGACTGACCCATATTCAACGGCTGTTGGTATGGAAGCCTGCTCCACTCCAGTCCTCAACCACTCAGGCCAGCAGCAGGCCTCTGCAAGAGAGAGCCTGCATGAGCCACCAGAAAGAATACTCGCTACTGCAACCAAGATCTGCACCAAGGGATACTTCCCTCCGGGTCACCCCGGAGCCAGCACCGCGAACCCTTGCGTCTCGCCTACGCACTGCTGCACCTGCCCTGCTGCCACAGCAGCGGCGCGGTGTAAGTCAAACAACGCCTCTGGCTTGAGCATCATCCATTTTCGAAGCTGCCCGCTTCGGCAGGTGGGTTGTTACACACTCCTAAGCGGATTCCAACCTTCATGGCCACCGCCCTGCTATCTCTAGCGGACAACATCCTTTGTGGATTCTATGTATGAGCCAGCACTTGAACCCTGCAACCGCGCTCTCGGATCATCCCGCATCGCCAGCACTGCTTACCAGTAATGGCCCACATGGGGCTGCACACTGTTCCGGGTTGGGCCCCAGCGGCCTCAGCGGATGCCCGGGCAGAATGCCCCACCCCGCTGAGGCCAGAAGGCTGCCACCATCTCTCAAACACACTCAGGCACAGCGGACTGCGTTGGGCACGCCGTCGGCCAGGGATGGCCTTTGACGCGCCACACACAGACGCCGGATGCAGAGAAGTGTGCCTCCGATGCTTGCCCATTCACAGTTTGAGAATAGGTTGAGGACTGATAGACTCCCCAGAATGCCTCTCATGCATTGCTTTACCGGACAAAAGCCGCATCACGATCGACGAGTTCGGACACACTCCCAGCCCCAGCTATCCTGAGGGAAACTTGGGCGGAAACCAGCTACTAGATGGTTCGATTGGCCTTTCACCCCTATGCCCCGCTCAGACAACACGATTTGCACGTCAGGATTGCGACCGGCCTCCACCGCAGTTTCCCACGGCTTCGCCGTAGCCAGGTATAGTTCACCATCTTTCGGGTCCCATGGAGGACACCTCGCACTCAGAACCAGTGTCCATTGGATTCAGGCTCGGCAGCTCTTGCATCAGATCGGTTTGCCATTGCACGCCATGGAGAAACATGCGGCACGCAGCACCATAGATCCCGCATGGATCCAAGAGGCAGCACCGCGGCGCAGAGTCCCCAGAGGCATGGCCACACGCTCTTCAGAGTCCCCAAAGGCGCGGTGAAACACAGTAGCACCGCGGAGAAAGTGGTCCGTTCGCTTTAACCAGGCAACGTTCGGGAGAATCGGCAGCTGCGGCCACTGCTGCATGCCACGCCTGGGTCGGGTCGCGGAGGCCAAACCCGGCCAAGGCGGCGGCACAGCGGGCCCCGCCACCAGTTGCTCCGTACCAGCTTTGACTACACGCACAGCATTGCCTGCGGCCTCCGATAGACTCCTTGGTCCGTGTTTCAAGACGGGCAGGGGATGTCCCTGCCTTGCCAAGCCACTCTTGACACCTTTGCACCACTGTGCACCAACCGGGGTACCGAGAGCCGGGATGAGAGACCTGGAGGGCCTGCACACCACTAGCTCTCCCACTGATTGCACCCGGCGCGGTTGGTAGGCACATGCATCCGGTGCACCACACAGGGGCACACCGGACACCCACAGGGCCATTCTGCCTTGCCACATTTGCCCTCTCGAAGGATGATGCTCCGTGACATGGGTTACGGCTCCGGGCGGGACAGCAGAGCACCAAAGAGCAAAGCCAAGCCCGGAAGCCATCCAGAATCCCAGCCAATGAAGCCTCTTCTCCGTCGGGGCATAGGTCACAGCGACCAAATGCATGCCCCCAGGTCCAGACAGGCGGAGTGCCTCTGCCAGAATGCCACTGCGAATCGATCCCACCAGAGAGTGGGGCTCTGCAGCCAGCCGCAGGCCAGACCCGAGGTCGCTTGTCCAAAAGCCGGGAAGGGCCCCACGACCGCCAATGCCTGTGCGAGAGCCACGGATGGTCCCGCCAGCCACTTCACGGTCCGGGGCCGCATCGCAATCCTCTGTGTCAGGGAAGCATCCACCACCGGTCGCCTGCCGCAGCTTCAGGCACTTTGAACCCTCTTTGCAGAGTCCTTTGCACGTTTCGATCAGTCTACTTGTTAGCTATCGGTCCCATGTCTGTATGCAGCCTTGCCACGGACATGCCTGGCCGTTTGACCTACAGTCCCAAGCAGCTCTACTCCAGGGTCTGGCGTGTGTGCACACCATGGCTAAGAACACCGACCAGTCCTCTTGACAGGAGGGCTGTAGCCCAGGTATCGCGGACCATCCCAGGCCACTCTGACTCTGGATCGGCGCCATAGTAGGTCTGTGCAGCCGTGACAGCCATCCCCATGCCAGCATTGCATCCCGGAGTGCACCCAGTGCTCACCGCATCAGGTGACCAACAACGATACGGGTAGACCGTGTCAATCTGGTTCATTCGCCATTACTGAAGCCATCGCGATTGCTGTCTCTTCCTCTGCCAAGTGATATGCTTAAATTCAGCAGGTAGCTCTCTGTGCTTCAGGTCGCCAGCCGATGGCATTGCGAAGCAATGCAACCCGATGAATCATCCATCAGGGCCGTGCACCGGGAGTGTCAAACCCATCACCCGCGGCCGGAGAAGGCCCAACACCAGCGCCGCGTGCCATGATGGTTCCAGCGCCGTGCAGGGCTTGGCCGCGGGTGATGCAACGGTTCGAATCACTCCACAATGCAGCATGCTCCAACGGTTCTCATCAACGGGCGTCCGAAGGCCAATCGGAGGGCAACACCACGGGTCTCTGTCTCCAGAGGCCGTTGGCACCGCCCCGCTCTGAGCCCGCGGAGTCGCGGCTGGGCCGCGGTCCGTGGGCTCCATGATCAAGCCTCTGCGCGCGGAGAGGTGAAGGACACCCCTCCGCGCTGCTCTGCACGCCAAATGACCCCATGATGAACATGGGATCCCGTGGCATCATTGCAGCCGTATTGGATAACGATTCCGACTCAGACACTGAAGCATCGAAAGGGAGAAACCGGCATTGAACCGCTGGTCTCCACTTGCCTGTTGCGTTCAAAGGTAGTCATCTCCACAAAGCTCACGAGTCTCTGCATTTCGCAATTCCCGTATCGAAGGCTACTCCGTTCTTCCACATCACATGGACCAAGGCATCCACTGCAGCAGGTTGGACATCAACAACCATCTATCTCTGCTCCCTGGCGCGGGAGAGCCCTCAGCGCCGTCACCCACTGGTTGACCAGCAGGTGGCGTTGCACAAAGCTTCGACAATGATCCTGCTGCAGGTTCACCTACAGCAACCTTGTTACAACTTTTGCTTCCTCTAGCAACAGAACATCGCCCAAATTCCATGACAAGACATTGATGTGCACGAGTGCCAATCAGCTTGAGTTCCTGAGGGCTTTATCATTCTGCCATCAGTAGCAACGATGGGCGGTGTGTATAAATGGCAGGGACATAATCTGTGCAAGCTGATGACGTGCACATACCAGGCATTCCTTGTTCATGACAGATAGTTGCAAGCATCAATCCCAAACACGCATTCACAGCTGCAAAGGTTGCCCGCCCACTTCTGGGCAGGACGGTCCCATGGATGGGACACCAAGGCTTGTTCACTGGACCAGTGTAGTGCGCGTGCGGCCCAGAACATCTAGGAGCATCACAGACCTGCTGTTGGCTCTGGCTTGCGTGCACTTGGTAAACATGCACGGCACCCGAGAGAAGCAGCATACCCGGCACTCTCAGACGGGTAATCCACGAGCCCCGGTGGGACCGGCAAGCCGACCCACGGGTCAGGTGTTCCGTCCTACATGAATGCGAGACCGGGGACTATTCAGAGGCAGAGGTCTCACTCGTTATCGGAATCAACCAGACAAATCACTCCACCAATCAGGAGCGGCCATGCACCACCGTCCAGAGGATCAAGAAAGAACCCTCAATCTGTCAATCCCGACTGCGTCCTGACCTGGTAACATTCCCCGTGTTGAGTCAAATTAAGCCGCATACTCCACGCCTTGTGGTGCCATTCCATCAATTCCTTTAAGTTTCAGCCTTGAGACCGTACTCCCCCCTGAATCCGTAAGCTTTGATTTCTCGCTGCAGAGGAGTGAAACCGATGGCATCCTGTTGAGGAGATTATGGCCCACCGACACCGAGCTGACATAGTTTACAGCGGTAGACTACGATGGTATCTGATCATCTTCGCTCCCCACACTCTCGTTCTTGATCGACGAACATGCTCCAGTGGAACGCCTTTGCCGCAGTTGATCCCACAGCGGTCTGAGAATTTCACCTCTGGCGTGTCAATATCCATCACGACGAACAGACCCATCACTGCCGTTCAGAGCCAGCACCGCCCAGCTGCCCGGTGAAGGCCACCGCCGGAGCGGATAGCCTCCGGCCATCTGGGGGCACCAGCACTGCGTTGCCCTTTGCGGACCCTGAGACTCAGCAGAACAGCTGTGTCCACATATGGTCGATCCTTTGCCATCCCGCGCTGAATCATGCAATCAAGTCACGTTTGCTTTGGACGCGCTGAGTTGTTCACAGTGGCATCCATGGACGGCTCCGAGGTCGGGTCGCAAGTGACCCGCGCCCATGTCAGAGGCATGACCGCATCAGCCACCACTGAAGGAGGCTTCTTGCCGGAGCGGTCCGAACCCATGCAAAGCGGGCACGGGGACCATCTGCAGGGGGTTTGAATCCAGCAGCGCATCCACGGAGGCCGCCACCCGGCCTGACGGCCGGGAGACAGCCCCAGCAGAGCGGCCGGACGCCCTGCAGCCCCATGCCCAGGGGTTGACTACGAGCTTTTCAACAGCAGCAACATTTGTATACGCTCTTGGAGCTGGAATTACCGCAGCTGCTGGCACCAGACTTGCCCTCCAGTTGATACTCATTGCTGCGTTTGGATAGCATTCATTGCGGAGTCCCACCCACCACACAGGGTGAGCAGGGCTGCTATGGCTCGTCGCTGTCTCGCCAGACCAGTGTCGGCAGTGGACAATTTGCGCGCCTGCTGCTCGCCTTGGCAATGGTAGCCGTTTCTTAGGCTCCCTCTCCGGAATCAAACCCTGATTTCCCGTTACCCGTGATAGCCATGGTGGTCCACTACACCACCAACCAGAGCTGATAGGTCAGAGACTCACACTGTGGAGCATTCATGGTAGAACCATCTTTGCCATCACAGAAAACGGCCTGAATCACCCTTGCACGCTGCCCTGTACGGGCGCAGGTCTTGATATCGGCCAACTGCCAGTGACCCTGAACGGGCCACAGCTCTGAGCTTCCATGTATTAGCCACCCAGTTGAGGTGAATATCCGGACCGATGTCACAGGGGACCACGAGGGCCCCAAGCAACCAGTGCACAGTCATCAGATTGTCGCCGGTGTAATGAGCCATTCACAGATTCACTCTCAATCCCATGTATTCTGACACTTGCATGGCTTAGTCCTTGAGAGAAGCATATGACAACTGGCAGGATCAACCAGAATCACTCGACTGCATCATGCCCAGGAGCGACCATCGAACCCCATGAAGGGGCGTCAATGGCCTCTCCACGGTGGCTTGCCGTGAGCCACGCCCTCCGACGGACGCCCCGTGGAGGAGCCAATCCGTCGGTGACTGCATCAAACCACGGAGAACCGGAGCTCTCCAAGCGCCCGTGCATGTGCATGCACGGGCCGCGTCTCGGAACCCGCCGGAGATGGACTCCGGCGGGGGGCGATCTCGGATCCATGGCCAGAGGTGGCGCGCACCCCATGGCCGACAGCCAAGGCTGTACCAACTCACGATCGAATGCCTCTGCATCATCTCCGTTGCCCCGCCGCAGGGCAGCCTCGCGAGGGCTGCGCCGCAGCGGGATCGATACAACCAGAACGGGTCTTATCCACGTGGGGGCTGGGTTGATTTGTATAGCGGAGGTTGCAGCCTGCCTCACGCTGTGACCCAGGATCGCCTCCGGCGGTCTCGGGGCCGGGGCGCCATGCGACGCCGCCGGGGGCCTCCCCTTACATAGTAACAAACGGGCCCCGCGGAACGGGAGCTTTCCTCGCGCGATTCGGCCGGGCGAGCCGAAACGGGGATCCATGAAGGCTGCACAGGACATCCGGCTGGGATGGTGACGGGCTGACCCAGGATCGCCTCCGGCGGTCTCGGGGCCGGGGCGCCATGCGACGCCGCCGGGGGCCTCCCCTTACATAGTAACAAACGGGCCCCGCGGAACGGGAGCTTTCCTCGCGCGATTCGGCCGGGCGAGCCGAAACGGGGATCCATGAAGGCTGCACTGGGCAAGCACTGGAATCACCACGTGGAGGCCTGCTCCGCGCGATGATCCCAGTGCCAGCCCTTGACCAGAGGCAGAGAACCCACAGCATGCGGGGCCACTGCGGCTCACAGGCTCGGACCGGTACTAGTCTCATACGATTCATCTCCGGTGAAGCAACTTCCTCGCCTTAGTACACCAGCCCATGAGAGTCACGTGATATGCATGCGGGACCGTGTCCAAAGAGGCATGCACAATGGTAGGCCCGGAAGCCCACCATCAATGTCACGCTATCTCATGCAACCTTGCCGCGGAATGTTTCGACTGCATCACTGCTGACTGGAGGGCGATGCCTCGGATCCAAAACCATAGAAAGCCATGCGATTGTCCAATCACGTCATCTTGCCTCCTCCGACCGGAGGCGTGCGCTGCTCTCGCTGTGCCGCGGCGAGGCCTCCGTGGGCCCTTCGAAGGACGTCACCAGAGACTGAAGCCCAGGCCTCTTCACGGCATTCGAGACGCACGCCCCGACATTGGCCATCGGAGATCCAACCCCGCGCGGAACGCAGGGCACGCTAGCCTTATTTGACAGTGCTTGTCCAAAGTTCGGTATGCGGAGGCGATCGGGCACTGAGCCCCATGGGGTGTTTGTCGGACACTCTGGTACAGGATGCACCGAGTCGCACGAAGCCATGCGCTCGGATGCTGCTGCCCCATGGGGTGTGCACACGCCGGGTGCCCGGTTCAGACTTAGATGCTTTCAGCCAATATCCGCCATGTGTAGACTAGCAAGCCCCGGCCGCTCAGCCGACCACAGAAACCAGAGGCATGGCACGAGGGTTCCTCTCGTACTACCACGCGCTGCCGTCGTCAAACCCAATCATCACAAGTGTGAAGGCAATCGCGAAGGATCGCCGTCGAGAAGCAAACCGTGCTCATCGGGAGTTCTGAAGACAGAATAGCGGCCGTTGCAGGAGGGTAAAACCAACCTGTCTCACGACGGTCTAAACCCAGCTCACGTTCCCTGTTGGTGGGTGAACAATCCAACTCTTCTACTCGGCTGCAGGTGAGAAGCTAGGAAGAGCCGACATCGAAGGATCAAAAAGCAACGTCGCTTCGAACGCTTGGCTGCCACAAGCCAGTTATCCTGTGGTAATTTTTCTGACACCTCTGGCTTCAATATCCGGAACTCGCGTGCTTGACCAAAGGATCGCAAGGCCACGCTTGCACATTGTGGACTCTTACTGAAAGTGACTGCATCAGCAGTGCCTTTGACCTGCTCCTCTGTGAGGGGTTTCCGTCCCGCCTGAGCAGTGCTTCGGGGACACCTGCGTTGTCCTGTAACAGGTGTGCCGCCCCAGCCAAACTCCCCATCTGAGCAGTGTCCCGAAGCTGCGGCGAACAAAGCACCTGGGTCGCACACGGGCCCGAGGGCCCGGAACTGTGCTTGGCACACGAAGCGGTGAGGCCGTGAGGCACGACGCAAGGGACGTGCCTCTAGGTCGGGCACCAAGAGGTGCCAGCGGCTGCCGTACCCGAATCATCCGATTAGTAAAGCGGCTGTGGAGGTAGTGGTATTTCATTGCAAGCTTGCGCGTAGCAGCGCGGAGCCTCATCATATCCAGAAGGACGGAAGAGCCGACAGTCGAGATGGCCGCGAAGGCCATGATCAATGCCATGAGTTGGCGCGCACTTCCCACCTGTGCTACACCCTCCATGCTGCTGCACTCTGTCAGACTAGAGTCAAACTCAACAGGGTCTTCTTTCCCCGCTGGAACACCCAAGCCCGTTCCCTTGGCGGTTGGTTCACCAGCCAGCATCTAGGGACAGCAGGAATCTCGTTGATCCATTCATGCGCGTCAATAATCAGTCGACGAGGCATTTGGCTACCTTAAGAGAGTCATAGTTACTCCCGCCGTTTACCCGCGCTTGGCTAAATCTCTTTGCATTGACAATCAGAGCACTGGGCAGAAGTCACCTCGCGGAACCAGCCAGCAGGTCCCATCGCAAAGCTGTGTTTCAATTAAACAGTCAGATTCCCCTGCGTAGTACACAGTTCCGAGTAGACCACACGTGGGTGCCACGGATGGGCCGACGTCTCAGGTCGGCCATCTCCCCGCCCACGGGAACTGAAGCCAGGCCGCACCCGAAGGCACAGCCTCTCTTCTTTGCACACCCAAAGCTCCGTGCCTCCACCCAAGAGCCGCGGCGGGGCGTGCTTGGCCGTTCCGAGGCACAAGGATCACGCCCGCTGGAGAAGCGGCCTTCGGCTGAGGTGGGGCCTGGACGCCCACGGCCAGAGGACGGCTGGGAAGCCAGCCCTGGCACAGGACAACCAAGCCCCGGAGGGTTCCGTGCAATCCCGACGGGCAGGCCTGACACCCTGGCCCTTGGAGCCACCGCATCTTCCGAAGGTACACAACCAGTTTGCCGATTTCCCTTAGCTGCATTTGCACTGTTGACCAGCGGCGTCTAGCCGAAGAGACCAGCTGCGGTGATTCGGTACGGAGCCATTCCAATCGGATCAGAGCCCCCAGATGGGGGCTTGTCCCGGTTTGGTCACCAAGGGTTCACGCTTTGTTGCACAACTTCGCAGGGCGTTCCATGGAGTCGGTGGCCACCAAAGGCATGGCGCATTCCGGGTCGGCCGAGGCCAAACCCTCAGAGCAGGGCACGCGTAAGTCCAATGGTACCAATGCAGCACCATCTTGCCAAGCAGAGAGCTATGTCGCCATGCAGCATGTCAGTGGATAGCCCACACACTCCAGCTGTCAGATGGAAAAGACAACTCCACAGGGGCGCCACCGAGACGCGGCCCCGCAGCACCGGACTTGAGAACACCAGCGTTGCCACTGGCCCTTCCCAGCAATCTCTCCGAGAAAGCGTTCTGAGTATCATCAGCCAAGACCCTGGTACCAGCGTGTCGGAATATTAGATTCGTCTGCCTGTTCGCCACTCCTGCAAGGCAGAGCCCTGGCACCGAGCTTCACCCGAAGGGCACAGCGCCGCGCACCCCATGGCACCCAGTGGGGGACCAGCACGGCGCCAGCCGCGGGACGGGCGACCCGGAGCCAGAGGCCCCGAACTTTGCAGCCTTTGCCGTATCCGTGAGCATTGCCATCTGGCTTACAATCGACTGACCCATATTCAACGGCTGTTGGTATGGAAGCCTGCTCCACTCCAGTCCTCAACCACTCAGGCCAGCAGCAGGCCTCTGCAAGAGAGAGCCTGCATGAGCCACCAGAAAGAATACTCGCTACTGCAACCAAGATCTGCACCAAGGGATACTTCCCTCCGGGTCACCCCGGAGCCAGCACCGCGAACCCTTGCGTCTCAGCCTACGCACTGCTGCACCTGCCCTGCTGCCACAGCAGCGGCGCGGTGTAAGTCAAACAACGCCTCTGGCTTGAGCATCATCCATTTTCGAAGCTGCCCGCTTCGGCAGGTGGGTTGTTACACACTCCTAAGCGGATTCCAACCTTCATGGCCACCGCCCTGCTATCTCTAGCGGACAACATCCTTTGTGGATTCTATGTATGAGCCAGCACTTGAACCCTGCAACCGCGCTCTCGGATCATCCCGCATCGCCAGCACTGCTTACCAGTAATGGCCCACATGGGGCTGCACACTGTTCCGGGTTGGGCCCCAGCGGCCTCAGCGGATGCCCGGGCAGAATGCCCCACCCCGCTGAGGCCAGAAGGCTGCCACCATCTCTCAAACACACTCAGGCACAGCGGACTGCGTTGGGCACGCCGTCGGCCAGGGATGGCCTTTGACGCGCCACACACAGACGCCGGATGCAGAGAAGTGTGCCTCCGATGCTTGCCCATTCACAGTTTGAGAATAGGTTGAGGACTGATAGACTCCCCAGAATGCCTCTCATGCATTGCTTTACCGGACAAAAGCCGCATCACGATCGACGAGTTCGGACACACTCCCAGCCCCAGCTATCCTGAGGGAAACTTGGGCGGAAACCAGCTACTAGATGGTTCGATTGGCCTTTCACCCCTATGCCCCGCTCAGACAACACGATTTGCACGTCAGGATTGCGACCGGCCTCCACCGCAGTTTCCCACGGCTTCGCCGTAGCCAGGTATAGTTCACCATCTTTCGGGTCCCATGGAGGACACCTCGCACTCAGAACCAGTGTCCATTGGATTCAGGCTCGGCAGCTCTTGCATCAGATCGGTTTGCCATTGCACGCCATGGAGAAACATGCGGCACGCAGCACCATAGATCCCGCATGGATCCAAGAGGCAGCACCGCGGCGCAGAGTCCCCAGAGGCATGGCCACACGCTCTTCAGAGTCCCCAAAGGCGCGGTGAAACACAGTAGCACCGCGGAGAAAGTGGTCCGTTCGCTTTAACCAGGCAACGTTCGGGAGAATCGGCAGCTGCGGCCACTGCTGCATGCCACGCCTGGGTCGGGTCGCGGAGGCCAAACCCGGCCAAGGCGGCGGCACAGCGGGCCCCGCCACCAGTTGCTCCGTACCAGCTTTGACTACACGCACAGCATTGCCTGCGGCCTCCGATAGACTCCTTGGTCCGTGTTTCAAGACGGGCAGGGGATGTCCCTGCCTTGCCAAGCCACTCTTGACACCTTTGCACCACTGTGCACCAACCGGGGTACCGAGAGCCGGGATGAGAGACCTGGAGGGCCTGCACACCACTAGCTCTCCCACTGATTGCACCCGGCGCGGTTGGTAGGCACATGCATCCGGTGCACCACACAGGGGCACACCGGACACCCACAGGGCCATTCTGCCTTGCCACATTTGCCCTCTCGAAGGATGATGCTCCGTGACATGGGTTACGGCTCCGGGCGGGACAGCAGAGCACCAAAGAGCAAAGCCAAGCCCGGAAGCCATCCAGAATCCCAGCCAATGAAGCCTCTTCTCCGTCGGGGCATAGGTCACAGCGACCAAATGCATGCCCCCAGGTCCAGACAGGCGGAGTGCCTCTGCCAGAATGCCACTGCGAATCGATCCCACCAGAGAGTGGGGCTCTGCAGCCAGCCGCAGGCCAGACCCGAGGTCGCTTGTCCAAAAGCCGGGAAGGGCCCCACGACCGCCAATGCCTGTGCGAGAGCCACGGATGGTCCCGCCAGCCACTTCACGGTCCGGGGCCGCATCGCAATCCTCTGTGTCAGGGAAGCATCCACCACCGGTCGCCTGCCGCAGCTTCAGGCACTTTGAACCCTCTTTGCAGAGTCCTTTGCACGTTTCGATCAGTCTACTTGTTAGCTATCGGTCCCATGTCTGTATGCAGCCTTGCCACGGACATGCCTGGCCGTTTGACCTACAGTCCCAAGCAGCTCTACTCCAGGGTCTGGCGTGTGTGCACACCATGGCTAAGAACACCGACCAGTCCTCTTGACAGGAGGGCTGTAGCCCAGGTATCGCGGACCATCCCAGGCCACTCTGACTCTGGATCGGCGCCATAGTAGGTCTGTGCAGCCGTGACAGCCATCCCCATGCCAGCATTGCATCCCGGAGTGCACCCAGTGCTCACCGCATCAGGTGACCAACAACGATACGGGTAGACCGTGTCAATCTGGTTCATTCGCCATTACTGAAGCCATCGCGATTGCTGTCTCTTCCTCTGCCAAGTGATATGCTTAAATTCAGCAGGTAGCTCTCTGTGCTTCAGGTCGCCAGCCGATGGCATTGCGAAGCAATGCAACCCGATGAATCATCCATCAGGGCCGTGCACCGGGAGTGTCAAACCCATCACCCGCGGCCGGAGAAGGCCCAACACCAGCGCCGCGTGCCATGATGGTTCCAACGCCGTGCAGGGCTTGGCCGCGGGTGATGCAACGGTTCGAATCACTCCACAATGCAGCATGCTCCAACGGTTCTCATCAACGGGCGTCCGAAGGCCAATCGGAGGGCAACACCACGGGTCTCTGTCTCCAGAGGCCGTTGGCACCGCCCCGCTCTGAGCCCGCGGAGTCGCGGCTGGGCCGCGGTCCGTGGGCTCCATGATCAAGCCTCTGCGCGCGGAGAGGTGAAGGACACCCCTCCGCGCTGCTCTGCACGCCAAATGACCCCATGATGAACATGGGATCCCGTGGCATCATTGCAGCCGTATTGGATAACGATTCCGACTCAGACACTGAAGCATCGAAAGGGAGAAACCGGCATTGAACCGCTGGTCTCCACTTGCCTGTTGCGTTCAAAGGTAGTCATCTCCACAAAGCTCACGAGTCTCTGCATTTCGCAATTCCCGTATCGAAGGCTACTCCGTTCTTCCACATCACATGGACCAAGGCATCCACTGCAGCAGGTTGGACATCAACAACCATCTATCTCTGCTCCCTGGCGCGGGAGAGCCCTCAGCGCCGTCACCCACTGGTTGACCAGCAGGTGGCGTTGCACAAAGCTTCGACAATGATCCTGCTGCAGGTTCACCTACAGCAACCTTGTTACAACTTTTGCTTCCTCTAGCAACAGAACATCGCCCAAATTCCATGACAAGACATTGATGTGCACGAGTGCCAATCAGCTTGAGTTCCTGAGGGCTTTATCATTCTGCCATCAGTAGCAACGATGGGCGGTGTGTATAAATGGCAGGGACATAATCTGTGCAAGCTGATGACGTGCACATACCAGGCATTCCTTGTTCATGACAGATAGTTGCAAGCATCAATCCCAAACACGCATTCACAGCTGCAAAGGTTGCCCGCCCACTTCTGGGCAGGACGGTCCCATGGATGGGACACCAAGGCTTGTTCACTGGACCAGTGTAGTGCGCGTGCGGCCCAGAACATCTAGGAGCATCACAGACCTGCTGTTGGCTCTGGCTTGCGTGCACTTGGTAAACATGCACGGCACCCGAGAGAAGCAGCATACCCGGCACTCTCAGACGGGTAATCCACGAGCCCCGGTGGGACCGGCAAGCCGACCCACGGGTCAGGTGTTCCGTCCTACATGAATGCGAGACCGGGGACTATTCAGAGGCAGAGGTCTCACTCGTTATCGGAATCAACCAGACAAATCACTCCACCAATCAGGAGCGGCCATGCACCACCGTCCAGAGGATCAAGAAAGAACCCTCAATCTGTCAATCCCGACTGCGTCCTGACCTGGTAACATTCCCCGTGTTGAGTCAAATTAAGCCGCATACTCCACGCCTTGTGGTGCCATTCCATCAATTCCTTTAAGTTTCAGCCTTGAGACCGTACTCCCCCCTGAATCCGTAAGCTTTGATTTCTCGCTGCAGAGGAGTGAAACCGATGGCATCCTGTTGAGGAGATTATGGCCCACCGACACCGAGCTGACATAGTTTACAGCGGTAGACTACGATGGTATCTGATCATCTTCGCTCCCCACACTCTCGTTCTTGATCGACGAACATGCTCCAGTGGAACGCCTTTGCCGCAGTTGATCCCACAGCGGTCTGAGAATTTCACCTCTGGCGTGTCAATATCCATCACGACGAACAGACCCATCACTGCCGTTCAGAGCCAGCACCGCCCAGCTGCCCGGTGAAGGCCACCGCCGGAGCGGATAGCCTCCGGCCATCTGGGGGCACCAGCACTGCGTTGCCCTTTGCGGACCCTGAGACTCAGCAGAACAGCTGTGTCCACATATGGTCGATCCTTTGCCATCCCGCGCTGAATCATGCAATCAAGTCACGTTTGCTTTGGACGCGCTGAGTTGTTCACAGTGGCATCCATGGACGGCTCCGAGGTCGGGTCGCAAGTGACCCGCGCCCATGTCAGAGGCATGACCGCATCAGCCACCACTGAAGGAGGCTTCTTTTCTTGCCGGAGCGGTCCGAACCCATGCAAAGCGGGCACGGGGACCATCTGCAGGGGGTTTGAATCCAGCAGCGCATCCACGGAGGCCGCCACCCGGCCTGACGGCCGGGAGACAGCCCCAGCAGAGCGGCCGGACGCCCTGCAGCCCCATGCCCAGGGGTTGACTACGAGCTTTTCAACAGCAGCAACATTTGTATACGCTCTTGGAGCTGGAATTACCGCAGCTGCTGGCACCAGACTTGCCCTCCAGTTGATACTCATTGCTGCGTTTGGATAGCATTCATTGCGGAGTCCCACCCACCACACAGGGTGAGCAGGGCTGCTATGCTCGTCGCTGTCTCGCCAGACCAGTGTCGGCAGTGGACAATTTGCGCGCCTGCTGCTCGCCTTGGCAATGGTAGCCGTTTCTTAGGCTCCCTCTCCGGAATCAAACCCTGATTTCCCGTTACCCGTGATAGCCATGGTGGTCCACTACACCACCAACCAGAGCTGATAGGTCAGAGACTCACACTGTGGAGCATTCATGGTAGAACCATCTTTGCCATCACAGAAAACGGCCTGAATCACCCTTGCACGCTGCCCTGTACGGCGCAGGTCTTGATATCGGCCAACTGCCAGTGACCCTGAACGGGCCACAGCTCTGAGCTTCCATGTATTAGCCACCCAGTTGAGGTGAATATCCGGACCGATGTCACAGGGGACCACGAGGGCCCCAAGCAACCAGTGCACAGTCATCAGATTGTCGCCGGTGTAATGAGCCATTCACAGATTCACTCTCAATCCCATGTATTCTGACACTTGCATGGCTTAGTCCTTGAGAGAAGCATATGACAACTGGCAGGATCACCAGAATCACTCGACTGCATCATGCCCAGGAGCGACCATCGAACCCCATGAAGGGGCGTCAATGGCCTCTCCACGGTGGCTTGCCGTGAGCCACGCCCTCCGACGGACGCCCCGTGGAGGAGCCAATCCGTCGGTGACTGCATCAAACCACGGAGAACCGGAGCTCTCCAAGCGCCCGTGCATGTGCATGCACGGGCCGCGTCTCGGAACCCGCCGGAGATGGACTCCGGCGGGGGGCGATCTCGGATCCATGGCCAGAGGTGGCGCGCACCCCATGGCCGACAGCCAAGGCTGTACCAACTCACGATCGATGCCTCTGCATCATCTCCGTTGCCCCGCCGCAGGGCAGCCTCGCGAGGGCTGCGCCGCAGCGGGATCGATACAACCAGAACGGGTCTTATCCACGTGGGGGCTGGGTTGATTTGTATAGCGGAGGTTGCAGCCTGCCTCACGCTGTGACCCAGGATCGCCTCCGGCGGTCTCGGGGCCGGGGCGCCATGCGACGCCGCCGGGGGCCTCCCCTTACATAGTAAACAAACGGGCCCAGCGGAACGGGAGCTTTCCTCGCGCGATTCGGCCGGGCGAGCCGAAACGGGGATCCATGAAGGCTGCACAGGACATCCGGCTGGGATGGTGACGGGCTGACCCAGGATCGCCTCCGGCGGTCTCGGGGCCGGGGCGCCATGCGACGCCGCCGGGGGCCTCCCCTTACATAGTAACAAACGGGCCCCGCGGAACGGGAGCTTTCCTCGCGCGATTCGGCCGGGCGAGCCGAAACGGGGATCCATGAAGGCTGCACTGGGCAAGCACTGGAATCACCACGTGGAGGCCTGCTCCGCGCGATGATCCCAGTGCCAGCCCTTGACCAGAGGCAGAGAACCCACAGCATGCGGGGCCACTGCGGCTCACAGGCTCGGACCGGTACTAGTCTCATACGATTCATCTCCGGTGAAGCAACTTCCTCGCCTTAGTACACCAGCCCATGAGAGTCACGTGATATGCATGCGGGACCGTGTCCAAAGAGGCATGCACAATGGTAGGCCCGGAAGCCCACCATCAATGTCACGCTATCTCATGCAACCTTGCCGCGGAATGTTTCGACTGCATCACTGCTGACTGGAGGGCGATGCCTCGGATCCAAAACCATAGAAAGCCATGCGATTGTCCAATCACGTCATCTTGCCTCCTCCGACCGGAGGCGTGCGCTGCTCTCGCTGTGCCGCGGCGAGGCCTCCGTGGGCCCTTCGAAGGACGTCACCAGAGACTGAAGCCCAGGCCTCTTCACGGCATTCGAGACGCACGCCCCGGCATTGGCCATCGGAGATCCAACCCCGCGCGGAACGCAGGGCACGCTAGCCTTATTTGACAGTGCTTGTCCAAAGTTCGGTATGCGGAGGCGATCGGGCACTGAGCCCCATGGGGGTGTTTGTCGGACACTCTGGTACAGGATGCACCGAGTCGCACGAAGCCATGCGCTCGGATGCTGCTGCCCCATGGGGTGTGCACACGCCGGGTGCCCGGTTCAGACTTAGGATGCTTTCAGCCAATATCCGCCATGTGTAGACTAGCAAGCCCCGGCCGCTCAGCCGACCACAGAAACCAGAGGCATGGCACGAGGGTTCCTCTCGTACTACCACGCGCTGCCGTCGTCAAACCCAATCATCACAAGTGTGAAGGCAATCGCGAAGGATCGCCGTCGAGAAGCAAACCGTGCTCATCGGGAGTTCTGAAGACAGAATAGCGGCCGTTGCAGGAGGGTAAAACCAACCTGTCTCACGACGGTCTAAACCCAGCTCACGTTCCTGTTGGTGGGTGAACAATCCAACTCTTCTACTCGGCTGCAGGTGAGAAGCTAGGAAGAGCCGACATCGAAGGATCAAAAAGCAACGTCGCTTCGAACGCTTGGCTGCCACAAGCCAGTTATCCCTGTGGTAATTTTTCTGACACCTCTGGCTTCAATATCCGGAACTCGCGTGCTTGACCAAAGGATCGCAAGGCCACGCTTGCACATTGTGGACTCTTACTGAAAGTGACTGCATCAGCAGTGCCTTTGACCTGCTCCTCTGTGAGGGGTTTCCGTCCCGCCTGAGCAGTGCTTCGGGACACCTGCGTTGTCCTGTAACAGGTGTGCCGCCCCAGCCAAACTCCCCATCTGAGCAGTGTCCCGAAGCTGCGGCGAACAAAGCACCTGGGTCGCACACGGGCCCGAGGGCCCGGAACTGTGCTTGGCACACGAAGCGGTGAGGCCGTGAGGCACGACGCAAGGGACGTGCCTCTAGGTCGGGCACCAAGAGGTGCCAGCGGCTGCCGTACCCGAATCATCCGATTAGTAAAGCGGCTGTGGAGGTAGTGGTATTTCATTGCAAGCTTGCGCGTAGCAGCGCGGAGCCTCATCATATCCAGAAGGACGGAAGAGCCGACAGTCGAGATGGCCGCGAAGGCCATGATCAATGCCATGAGTTGGCGCGCACTTCCCACCTGTGCTACACCCTCCATGCTGCTGCACTCTGTCAGACTAGAGTCAAACTCAACAGGGTCTTCTTTCCCCGCTGGAACACCCAAGCCCGTTCCCTTGGCGGTTGGTTCACCAGCCAGCATCTAGGGACAGCAGGAATCTCGTTGATCCATTCATGCGCGTCAATAATCAGTCGACGAGGCATTTGGCTACCTTAAGAGAGTCATAGTTACTCCCGCCGTTTACCCGCGCTTGGCTAAATCTCTTTTGCATTGACAATCAGAGCACTGGGCAGAAGTCACCTCGCGGAACCAGCCAGCAGGTCCCATCGCAAAGCTGTGTTTCAATTAAACAGTCAGATTCCCCTGCGTAGTACACAGTTCCGAGTAGACCACACGTGGGTGCCACGGATGGGGCCGACGTCTCAGGTCGGCCATCTCCCCGCCCACGGGAACTGAAGCCAGGCCGCACCCGAAGGCACAGCCTCTCTTCTTTGCACACCCAAAGCTCCGTGCCTCCACCCAAGAGCCGCGGCGGGGCGTGCTTGGCCGTTCCGAGGCACAAGGATCACGCCCGCTGGAGAAGCGGCCTTCGGCTGAGGTGGGGCCTGGACGCCCACGGCCAGAGGACGGCTGGGAAGCCAGCCCTGGCACAGGACAACCAAGCCCCGGAGGGTTCCGTGCAATCCCGACGGGCAGGCCTGACACCCTGGCCCTTGGAGCCACCGCATCTTCCGAAGGTACACAACCAGTTTGCCGATTTCCCTTAGCTGCATTTGCACTGTTGACCAGCGGCGTCTAGCCGAAGAGACCAGCTGCGGTGATTCGGTACGGAGCCATTCCAATCGGATCAGAGCCCCCAGATGGGGGCTTGTCCCGGTTTGGTCACCAAGGGTTCACGCTTTGTTGCACAACTTCGCAGGGCGTTCCATGGAGTCGGTGGCCACCAAAGGCATGGCGCATTCCGGGTCGGCCGAGGCCAAACCCTCAGAGCAGGGCACGCGTAAGTCCAATGGTACCAATGCAGCACCATCTTGCCAAGCAGAGAGCTATGTCGCCATGCAGCATGTCAGTGGATAGCCCACACACTCCAGCTGTCAGATGGAAAAGACAACTCCACAGGGGCGCCACCGAGACGCGGCCCCGCAGCACCGGACTTGAGAACACCAGCGTTGCCACTGGCCCTTCCCAGCAATCTCTCCGAGAAAGCGTTCTGAGTATCATCAGCCAAGACCCTGGTACCAGCGTGTCGGAATATTAGATTCGTCTGCCTGTTCGCCACTCCTGCAAGGCAGAGCCCTGGCACCGAGCTTCACCCGAAGGGCACAGCGCCGCGCACCCCATGGCACCCAGTGGGGGACCAGCACGGCGCCAGCCGCGGGACGGGCGACCCGGAGCCAGAGGCCCCGAACTTTGCAGCCTTTGCCGTATCCGTGAGCATTGCCATCTGGCTTACAATCGACTGACCCATATTCAACGGCTGTTGGTATGGAAGCCTGCTCCACTCCAGTCCTCAACCACTCAGGCCAGCAGCAGGCCTCTGCAAGAGAGAGCCTGCATGAGCCACCAGAAAGAATACTCGCTACTGCAACCAAGATCTGCACCAAGGGATACTTCCCTCCGGGTCACCCCGGAGCCAGCACCGCGAACCCTTGCGTCTCGCCTACGCACTGCTGCACCTGCCCTGCTGCCACAGCAGCGGCGCGGTGTAAGTCAAACAACGCCTCTGGCTTGAGCATCATCCATTTTCGAAGCTGCCCGCTTCGGCAGGTGGGTTGTTACACACTCCTAAGCGGATTCCAACCTTCATGGCCACCGCCCTGCTATCTCTAGCGGACAACATCCTTTGTGGATTCTATGTATGAGCCAGCACTTGAACCCTGCAACCGCGCTCTCGGATCATCCCGCATCGCCAGCACTGCTTACCAGTAATGGCCCACATGGGGCTGCACACTGTTCCGGGTTGGGCCCCAGCGGCCTCAGCGGATGCCCGGGCAGAATGCCCCACCCCGCTGAGGCCAGAAGGCTGCCACCATCTCTCAAACACACTCAGGCACAGCGGACTGCGTTGGGCACGCCGTCGGCCAGGGATGGCCTTTGACGCGCCACACACAGACGCCGGATGCAGAGAAGTGTGCCTCCGATGCTTGCCCATTCACAGTTTGAGAATAGGTTGAGGAACTGATAGACTCCCCAGAATGCCTCTCATGCATTGCTTTACCGGACAAAAGCCGCATCACGATCGACGAGTTCGGACACACTCCCAGCCCCAGCTATCCTGAGGGAAACTTGGGCGGAAACCAGCTACTAGATGGTTCGATTGGCCTTTCACCCCTATGCCCCGCTCAGACAACACGATTTGCACGTCAGGATTGCGACCGGCCTCCACCGCAGTTTCCCACGGCTTCGCCGTAGCCAGGTATAGTTCACCATCTTTCGGGTCCCATGGAGGACACCTCGCACTCAGAACCAGTGTCCATTGGATTCAGGCTCGGCAGCTCTTGCATCAGATCGGTTTGCCATTGCACGCCATGGAGAAACATGCGGCACGCAGCACCATAGATCCCGCATGGATCCAAGAGGCAGCACCGCGGCGCAGAGTCCCCAGAGGCATGGCCACACGCTCTTCAGAGTCCCCAAAGGCGCGGTGAAACACAGTAGCACCGCGGAGAAAGTGGTCCGTTCGCTTTAACCAGGCAACGTTCGGGAGAATCGGCAGCTGCGGCCACTGCTGCATGCCACGCCTGGGTCGGGTCGCGGAGGCCAAACCCGGCCAAGGCGGCGGCACAGCGGGCCCCGCCACCAGTTGCTCCGTACCAGCTTTGACTACACGCACAGCATTGCCTGCGGCCTCCGATAGACTCCTTGGTCCGTGTTTCAAGACGGGCAGGGGATGTCCCTGCCTTGCCAAGCCACTCTTGACACCTTTGCACCACTGTGCACCAACCGGGGTACCGAGAGCCGGGATGAGAGACCTGGAGGGCCTGCACACCACTAGCTCTCCCACTGATTGCACCCGGCGCGGTTGGTAGGCACATGCATCCGGTGCACCACACAGGGGCACACCGGACACCCACAGGGCCATTCTGCCTTGCCACATTTGCCCTCTCGAAGGATGATGCTCCGTGACATGGGTTACGGCTCCGGGCGGGACAGCAGAGCACCAAAGAGCAAAGCCAAGCCCGGAAGCCATCCAGAATCCCAGCCAATGAAGCCTCTTCTCCGTCGGGGCATAGGTCACAGCGACCAAATGCATGCCCCCAGGTCCAGACAGGCGGAGTGCCTCTGCCAGAATGCCACTGCGAATCGATCCCACCAGAGAGTGGGGCTCTGCAGCCAGCCGCAGGCCAGACCCGAGGTCGCTTGTCCAAAAGCCGGGAAGGGCCCCACGACCGCCAATGCCTGTGCGAGAGCCACGGATGGTCCCGCCAGCCACTTCACGGTCCGGGGCCGCATCGCAATCCTCTGTGTCAGGGAAGCATCCACCACCGGTCGCCTGCCGCAGCTTCAGGCACTTTGAACCCTCTTTGCAGAGTCCTTTGCACGTTTCGATCAGTCTACTTGTTAGCTATCGGTCCCATGTCTGTATGCAGCCTTGCCACGGACATGCCTGGCCGTTTGACCTACAGTCCCAAGCAGCTCTACTCCAGGGTCTGGCGTGTGTGCACACCATGGCTAAGAACACCGACCAGTCCTCTTGACAGGAGGGCTGTAGCCCAGGTATCGCGGACCATCCCAGGCCACTCTGACTCTGGATCGGCGCCATAGTAGGTCTGTGCAGCCGTGACAGCCATCCCCATGCCAGCATTGCATCCCGGAGTGCACCCAGTGCTCACCGCATCAGGTGACCAACAACGATACGGGTAGACCGTGTCAATCTGGTTCATTCGCCATTACTGAAGCCATCGCGATTGCTGTCTCTTCCTCTGCCAAGTGATATGCTTAAATTCAGCAGGTAGCTCTCTGTGCTTCAGGTCGCCAGCCGATGGCATTGCGAAGCAATGCAACCCGATGAATCATCCATCAGGGCCGTGCACCGGGAGTGTCAAACCCATCACCCGCGGCCGGAGAAGGCCCAACACCAGCGCCGCGTGCCATGATGGTTCCAGCGCCGTGCAGGGCTTGGCCGCGGGTGATGCAACGGTTCGAATCACTCCACAATGCAGCATGCTCCAACGGTTCTCATCAACGGGCGTCCGAAGGCCAATCGGAGGGCAACACCACGGGTCTCTGTCTCCAGAGGCCGTTGGCACCGCCCCGCTCTGAGCCCGCGGAGTCGCGGCTGGGCCGCGGTCCGTGGGCTCCATGATCAAGCCTCTGCGCGCGGAGAGGTGAAGGACACCCCTCCGCGCTGCTCTGCACGCCAAATGACCCCATGATGAACATGGGATCCCGTGGCATCATTGCAGCCGTATTGGATAACGATTCCGACTCAGACACTGAAGCATCGAAAGGGAGAAACCGGCATTGAACCGCTGGTCTCCACTTGCCTGTTGCGTTCAAAGGTAGTCATCTCCACAAAGCTCACGAGTCTCTGCATTTCGCAATTCCCGTATCGAAGGCTACTCCGTTCTTCCACATCACATGGACCAAGGCATCCACTGCAGCAGGTTGGACATCAACAACCATCTATCTCTGCTCCCTGGCGCGGGAGAGCCCTCAGCGCCGTCACCCACTGGTTGACCAGCAGGTGGCGTTGCACAAAGCTTCGACAATGATCCTGCTGCAGGTTCACCTACAGCAACCTTGTTACAACTTTTGCTTCCTCTAGCAACAGAACATCGCCCAAATTCCATGACAAGACATTGATGTGCACGAGTGCCAATCAGCTTGAGTTCCTGAGGGCTTTATCATTCTGCCATCAGTAGCAACGATGGGCGGTGTGTATAAATGGCAGGGACATAATCTGTGCAAGCTGATGACGTGCACATACCAGGCATTCCTTGTTCATGACAGATAGTTGCAAGCATCAATCCCAAACACGCATTCACAGCTGCAAAGGTTGCCCGCCCACTTCTGGGCAGGACGGTCCCATGGATGGGACACCAAGGCTTGTTCACTGGACCAGTGTAGTGCGCGTGCGGCCCAGAACATCTAGGAGCATCACAGACCTGCTGTTGGCTCTGGCTTGCGTGCACTTGGTAAACATGCACGGCACCCGAGAGAAGCAGCATACCCGGCACTCTCAGACGGGTAATCCACGAGCCCCGGTGGGACCGGCAAGCCGACCCACGGGTCAGGTGTTCCGTCCTACATGAATGCGAGACCGGGGACTATTCAGAGGCAGAGGTCTCACTCGTTATCGGAATCAACCAGACAAATCACTCCACCAATCAGGAGCGGCCATGCACCACCGTCCAGAGGATCAAGAAAGAACCCTCAATCTGTCAATCCCGACTGCGTCCTGACCTGGTAACATTCCCCGTGTTGAGTCAAATTAAGCCGCATACTCCACGCCTTGTGGTGCCATTCCATCAATTCCTTTAAGTTTCAGCCTTGAGACCGTACTCCCCCTGAATCCGTAAGCTTTGATTTCTCGCTGCAGAGGAGTGAAACCGATGGCATCCTGTTGAGGAGATTATGGCCCACCGACACCGAGCTGACATAGTTTACAGCGGTAGACTACGATGGTATCTGATCATCTTCGCTCCCCACACTCTCGTTCTTGATCGACGAACATGCTCCAGTGGAACGCCTTTGCCGCAGTTGATCCCACAGCGGTCTGAGATTTCACCTCTGGCGTGTCAATATCCATCACGACGAACAGACCCCATCACTGCCGTTCAGAGCCAGCACCGCCCAGCTGCCCGGTGAAGGCCACCGCCGGAGCGGATAGCCTCCGGCCATCTGGGGGCACCAGCACTGCGTTGCCCTTTGCGGACCCTGAGACTCAGCAGAACAGCTGTGTCCACATATGGTCGATCCTTTGCCATCCCGCGCTGAATCATGCAATCAAGTCACGTTTGCTTTGGACGCGCTGAGTTGTTCACAGTGGCATCCATGGACGGCTCCGAGGTCGGGTCGCAAGTGACCCGCGCCCATGTCAGAGGCATGACCGCATCAGCCACCACTGAAGGAGGCTTCTTGCCGGAGCGGTCCGAACCCATGCAAAGCGGGCACGGGGACCATCTGCAGGGGGTTTGAATCCAGCAGCGCATCCACGGAGGCCGCCACCCGGCCTGACGGCCGGGAGACAGCCCCAGCAGAGCGGCCGGACGCCCTGCAGCCCCATGCCCAGGGGTTGACTACGAGCTTTTCAACAGCAGCAACATTTGTATACGCTCTTGGAGCTGGAATTACCGCAGCTGCTGGCACCAGACTTGCCCTCCAGTTGATACTCATTGCTGCGTTTGGATAGCATTCATTGCGGAGTCCCACCCACCACACAGGGTGAGCAGGGCTGCTATGGCTCGTCGCTGTCTCGCCAGACCAGTGTCGGCAGTGGACAATTTGCGCGCCTGCTGCTCGCCTTGGCAATGGTAGCCGTTTCTTAGGCTCCCTCTCCGGAATCAAACCCTGATTTCCCGTTACCCGTGATAGCCATGGTGGTCCACTACACCACCAACCAGAGCTGATAGGTCAGAGACTCACACTGTGGAGCATTCATGGTAGAACCATCTTTGCCATCACAGAAAACGGCCTGAATCACCCTTGCACGCTGCCCTGTACGGGCGCAGGTCTTGATATCGGCCAACTGCCAGTGACCCTGAACGGGCCACAGCTCTGAGCTTCCATGTATTAGCCACCCAGTTGAGGTGAATATCCGGACCGATGTCACAGGGGACCACGAGGGCCCCAAGCAACCAGTGCACAGTCATCAGATTGTCGCCGGTGTAATGAGCCATTCACAGATTCACTCTCAATCCCATGTATTCTGACACTTGCATGGCTTAGTCCTTGAGAGAAGCATATGACAACTGGCAGGATCAACCAGAATCACTCGACTGCATCATGCCCAGGAGCGACCATCGAACCCCATGAAGGGGCGTCAATGGCCTCTCCACGGTGGCTTGCCGTGAGCCACGCCCTCCGACGGACGCCCCGTGGAGGAGCCAATCCGTCGGTGACTGCATCAAACCACGGAGAACCGGAGCTCTCCAAGCGCCCGTGCATGTGCATGCACGGGCCGCGTCTCGGAACCCGCCGGAGATGGACTCCGGCGGGGGGCGATCTCGGATCCATGGCCAGAGGTGGCGCGCACCCCATGGCCGACAGCCAAGGCTGTACCAACTCACGATCGAATGCCTCTGCATCATCTCCGTTGCCCCGCCGCAGGGCAGCCTCGCGAGGGGCTGCGCCGCAGCGGGATCGATACAACCAGAACGGGTCTTATCCACGTGGGGGCTGGGTTGATTTGTATAGCGGAGGTTGCAGCCTGCCTCACGCTGTGACCCAGGATCGCCTCCGGCGGTCTCGGGGCCGGGGCGCCATGCGACGCCGCCGGGGGCCTCCCCTTACATAGTAACAAACGGGCCCCGCGGAACGGGAGCTTTCCTCGCGCGATTCGGCCGGGCGAGCCGAAACGGGGATCCATGAAGGCTGCACAGGACATCCGGCTGGGATGGTGACGGGCTGACCCAGGATCGCCTCCGGCGGTCTCGGGGCCGGGGCGCCATGCGACGCCGCCGGGGCCTCCCCTTACATAGTAACAAACGGGCCCCGCGGAACGGGAGCTTTCCTCGCGCGATTCGGCCGGGCGAGCCGAAACGGGGATCCATGAAGGCTGCACTGGGCAAGCACTGGAATCACCACGTGGAGGCCTGCTCCGCGCGATGATCCCAGTGCCAGCCCTTGACCAGAGGCAGAGAACCCACAGCATGCGGGGCCACTGCGGCTCACAGGCTCGGACCGGTACTAGTCTCATACGATTCATCTCCGGTGAAGCAACTTCCTCGCCTTAGTACACCAGCCCATGAGAGTCACGTGATATGCATGCGGACCGTGTCCAAAGAGGCATGCACAATGGTAGGCCCGGAAGCCCACCATCAATGTCACGCTATCTCATGCAACCTTGCCGCGGAATGTTTCGACTGCATCACTGCTGACTGGAGGGCGATGCCTCGGATCCAAAACCATAGAAAGCCATGCGATTGTCCAATCACGTCATCTTGCCTCCTCCGACCGGAGGCGTGCGCTGCTCTCGCTGTGCCGCGGCGAGGCCTCCGTGGGCCCTTCGAAGGACGTCACCAGAGACTGAAGCCCAGGCCTCTTCACGGCATTCGAGACGCACGCCCCGGCATTGGCCATCGGAGATCCAACCCCGCGCGGAACGCAGGGCACGCTAGCCTTATTTGACAGTGCTTGTTCCAAAGTTCGGTATGCGGAGGCGATCGGGCACTGAGCCCCATGGGGTGTTTGTCGGACACTCTGGTACAGGATGCACCGAGTCGCACGAAGCCATGCGCTCGGATGCTGCTGCCCATGGGGTGTGCACACGCCGGGTGCCCGGTTCAGACTTAGATGCTTTCAGCCAATATCCGCCATGTGTAGACTAGCAAGCCCCGGCCGCTCAGCCGACCACAGAAACCAGAGGCATGGCACGAGGGTTCCTCTCGTACTACCACGCGCTGCCGTCGTCAAACCCAATCATCACAAGTGTGAAGGCAATCGCGAAGGATCGCCGTCGAGAAGCAAACCGTGCTCATCGGGAGTTCTGAAGACAGAATAGCGGCCGTTGCAGGAGGGTAAAACCAACCTGTCTCACGACGGTCTAAACCCAGCTCACGTTCCCTGTTGGTGGTGAACAATCCAACTCTTCTACTCGGCTGCAGGTGAGAAGCTAGGAAGAGCCGACATCGAAGGATCAAAAAGCAACGTCGCTTCGAACGCTTGGCTGCCACAAGCCAGTTATCCCTGTGGTAATTTTTCTGACACCTCTGGCTTCAATATCCGGAACTCGCGTGCTTGACCAAAGGATCGCAAGGCCACGCTTGCACATTGTGGACTCTTACTGAAAGTGACTGCATCAGCAGTGCCTTTGACCTGCTCCTCTGTGAGGGGTTTCCGTCCCGCCTGAGCAGTGCTTCGGGACACCTGCGTTGTCCTGTAACAGGTGTGCCGCCCCAGCCAAACTCCCCATCTGAGCAGTGTCCCGAAGCTGCGGCGAACAAAGCACCTGGGTCGCACACGGGCCCGAGGGCCCGGAACTGTGCTTGGCACACGAAGCGGTGAGGCCGTGAGGCACGACGCAAGGGACGTGCCTCTAGGTCGGGCACCAAGAGGTGCCAGCGGCTGCCGTACCCGAATCATCCGATTAGTAAAGCGGCTGTGGAGGTAGTGGTATTTCATTGCAAGCTTGCGCGTAGCAGCGCGGAGCCTCATCATATCCAGAAGGACGGAAGAGCCGACAGTCGAGATGGCCGCGAAGGCCATGATCAATGCCATGAGTTGGCGCGCACTTCCCACCTGTGCTACACCCTCCATGCTGCTGCACTCTGTCAGACTAGAGTCAAACTCAACAGGGTCTTCTTTCCCCGCTGGAACACCCAAGCCCGTTCCCTGGCGGTTGGTTCACCAGCCAGCATCTAGGGACAGCAGGAATCTCGTTGATCCATTCATGCGCGTCAATAATCAGTCGACGAGGCATTTGGCTACCTTAAGAGAGTCATAGTTACTCCCGCCGTTTACCCGCGCTTGGCTAAATCTCTTTGCATTGACAATCAGAGCACTGGGCAGAAGTCACCTCGCGGAACCAGCCAGCAGGTCCCATCGCAAAGCTGTGTTTCAATTAAACAGTCAGATTCCCCTGCGTAGTACACAGTTCCGAGTAGACCACACGTGGGTGCCACGGATGGGGCCGACGTCTCAGGTCGGCCATCTCCCCGCCCACGGGAACTGAAGCCAGGCCGCACCCGAAGGCACAGCCTCTCTTCTTTGCACACCCAAAGCTCCGTGCCTCCACCCAAGAGCCGCGGCGGGGCGTGCTTGGCCGTTCCGAGGCACAAGGATCACGCCCGCTGGAGAAGCGGCCTTCGGCTGAGGTGGGGCCTGGACGCCCACGGCCAGAGGACGGCTGGGAAGCCAGCCCTGGCACAGGACAACCAAGCCCCGGAGGGTTCCGTGCAATCCCGACGGGCAGGCCTGACACCCTGGCCCTTGGAGCCACCGCATCTTCCGAAGGTACACAACAGTTTGCCGATTTCCCTTAGCTGCATTTGCACTGTTGACCAGCGGCGTCTAGCCGAAGAGACCAGCTGCGGTGATTCGGTACGGAGCCATTCCAATCGGATCAGAGCCCCCAGATGGGGGCTTGTCCCGGTTTGGTCACCAAGGGTTCACGCTTTGTTGCACAACTTCGCAGGGCGTTCCATGGAGTCGGTGGCCACCAAAGGCATGGCGCATTCCGGGTCGGCCGAGGCCAAACCCTCAGAGCAGGGCACGCGTAAGTCCAATGGTACCAATGCAGCACCATCTTGCCAAGCAGAGAGCTATGTCGCCATGCAGCATGTCAGTGGATAGCCCACACACTCCAGCTGTCAGATGGAAAAGACAACTCCACAGGGGCGCCACCGAGACGCGGCCCCGCAGCACCGGACTTGAGAACACCAGCGTTGCCACTGGCCCTTCCCAGCAATCTCTCCGAGAAAGCGTTCTGAGTATCATCAGCCAAGACCCTGGTACCAGCGTGTCGGAATATTAGATTCGTCTGCCTGTTCGCCACTCCTGCAAGGCAGAGCCCTGGCACCGAGCTTCACCCGAAGGGCACAGCGCCGCGCACCCCATGGCACCCAGTGGGGGACCAGCACGGCGCCAGCCGCGGGACGGGCGACCCGGAGCCAGAGGCCCCGAACTTTGCAGCCTTTGCCGTATCCGTGAGCATTGCCATCTGGCTTACAATCGACTGACCCATATTCAACGGCTGTTGGTATGGAAGCCTGCTCCACTCCAGTCCTCAACCACTCAGGCCAGCAGCAGGCCTCTGCAAGAGAGAGCCTGCATGAGCCACCAGAAAGAATACTCGCTACTGCAACCAAGATCTGCACCAAGGGATACTTCCCTCCGGGTCACCCCGGAGCCAGCACCGCGAACCCTTGCGTCTCGCCTACGCACTGCTGCACCTGCCCTGCTGCCACAGCAGCGGCGCGGTGTAAGTCAAACAACGCCTCTGGCTTGAGCATCATCCATTTTCGAAGCTGCCCGCTTCGGCAGGTGGGTTGTTACACACTCCTAAGCGGATTCCAACCTTCATGGCCACCGCCCTGCTATCTCTAGCGGACAACATCCTTTGTGGATTCTATGTATGAGCCAGCACTTGAACCCTGCAACCGCGCTCTCGGATCATCCCGCATCGCCAGCACTGCTTACCAGTAATGGCCCACATGGGGGCTGCACACTGTTCCGGGTTGGGCCCCAGCGGCCTCAGCGGATGCCCGGGCAGAATGCCCCACCCCGCTGAGGCCAGAAGGCTGCCACCATCTCTCAAACACACTCAGGCACAGCGGACTGCGTTGGGCACGCCGTCGGCCAGGGATGGCCTTTGACGCGCCACACACAGACGCCGGATGCAGAGAAGTGTGCCTCCGATGCTTGCCCATTCACAGTTTGAGAATAGGTTGAGGACTGATAGACTCCCCAGAATGCCTCTCATGCATTGCTTTACCGGACAAAAGCCGCATCACGATCGACGAGTTCGGACACACTCCCAGCCCCAGCTATCCTGAGGGAAACTTGGGCGGAAACCAGCTACTAGATGGTTCGATTGGCCTTTCACCCCTATGCCCCGCTCAGACAACACGATTTGCACGTCAGGATTGCGACCGGCCCTCCACCGCAGTTTCCCACGGCTTCGCCGTAGCCAGGTATAGTTCACCATCTTTCGGGTCCCATGGAGGACACCTCGCACTCAGAACCAGTGTCCATTGGATTCAGGCTCGGCAGCTCTTGCATCAGATCGGTTTGCCATTGCACGCCATGGAGAAACATGCGGCACGCAGCACCATAGATCCCGCATGGATCCAAGAGGCAGCACCGCGGCGCAGAGTCCCCAGAGGCATGGCCACACGCTCTTCAGAGTCCCCAAAGGCGCGGTGAAACACAGTAGCACCGCGGAGAAAGTGGTCCGTTCGCTTTAACCAGGCAACGTTCGGGAGAATCGGCAGCTGCGGCCACTGCTGCATGCCACGCCTGGGTCGGGTCGCGGAGGCCAAACCCGGCCAAGGGCGGCGGCACAGCGGGCCCCGCCACCAGTTGCTCCGTACCAGCTTTGACTACACGCACAGCATTGCCTGCGGCCTCCGATAGACTCCTTGGTCCGTGTTTCAAGACGGGCAGGGGATGTCCCTGCCTTGCCAAGCCACTCTTGACACCTTTGCACCACTGTGCACCAACCGGGGTACCGAGAGCCGGGATGAGAGACCTGGAGGGGCCTGCACACCCACTAGCTCTCCCACTGATTGCACCCGGCGCGGTTGGTAGGCACATGCATCCGGTGCACCACACAGGGGCACACCGGACACCCACAGGGCCATTCTGCCTTGCCACATTTGCCCTCTCGAAGGATGATGCTCCGTGACATGGGTTACGGCTCCGGGCGGGACAGCAGAGCACCAAAGAGCAAAGCCAAGCCCGGAAGCCATCCAGAATCCCAGCCAATGAAGCCTCTTCTCCGTCGGGGCATAGGTCACAGCGACCAAATGCATGCCCCCAGGTCCAGACAGGCGGAGTGCCTCTGCCAGAATGCCACTGCGAATCGATCCCACCAGAGAGTGGGGCTCTGCAGCCAGCCGCAGGCCAGACCCGAGGTCGCTTGTCCAAAAGCCGGGAAGGGCCCCACGACCGCCAATGCCTGTGCGAGAGCCACGGATGGTCCCGCCAGCCACTTCACGGTCCGGGGCCGCATCGCAATCCTCTGTGTCAGGGAAGCATCCACCACCGGTCGCCTGCCGCAGCTTCAGGCACTTTGAACCCTCTTTGCAGAGTCCTTTGCACGTTTCGATCAGTCTACTTGTTAGCTATCGGTCCCATGTCTGTATGCAGCCTTGCCACGGACATGCCTGGCCGTTTGACCTACAGTCCCAAGCAGCTCTACTCCAGGGTCTGGCGTGTGTGCACACCATGGCTAAGAACACCGACCAGTCCTCTTGACAGGAGGGCTGTAGCCCAGGTATCGCGGACATCCCAGGCCACTCTGACTCTGGATCGGCGCCATAGTAGGTCTGTGCAGCCGTGACAGCCATCCCCATGCCAGCATTGCATCCCGGAGTGCACCCAGTGCTCACCGCATCAGGTGACCAACAACGATACGGGTAGACCGTGTCAATCTGGTTCATTCGCCATTACTGAAGCCATCGCGATTGCTGTCTCTTCCTCTGCCAAGTGATATGCTTAAATTCAGCAGGTAGCTCTCTGTGCTTCAGGTCGCCAGCCGATGGCATTGCGAAGCAATGCAACCCGATGAATCATCCATCAGGGCCGTGCACCGGGAGTGTCAAACCCATCACCCGCGGCCGGAGAAGGGCCCAACACCAGCGCCGCGTGCCATGATGGTTCCAGCGCCGTGCAGGGCTTGGCCGCGGGTGATGCAACGGTTCGAATCACTCCACAATGCAGCATGCTCCAACGGTTCTCATCAACGGGCGTCCGAAGGCCAATCGGAGGGCAACACCACGGGTCTCTGTCTCCAGAGGCCGTTGGCACCGCCCCGCTCTGAGCCCGCGGAGTCGCGGCTGGGCCGCGGTCCGTGGGCTCCATGATCAAGCCTCTGCGCGCGGAGAGTGAAGGACACCCCTCCGCGCTGCTCTGCACGCCAAATGACCCCATGATGAACATGGGATCCCGTGGCATCATTGCAGCCGTATTGGATAACGATTCCGACTCAGACACTGAAGCATCGAAAGGGAGAAACCGGCATTGAACCGCTGGTCTCCACTTGCCTGTTGCGTTCAAAGGTAGTCATCTCCACAAAGCTCACGAGTCTCTGCATTTCGCAATTCCCGTATCGAAGGCTACTCCGTTCTTCCACATCACATGGACCAAGGCATCCACTGCAGCAGGTTGGACATCAACAACCCATCTATCTCTGCTCCCTG